>JAODAL010030872.1:0-49295 GCA_025379985.1 Phyllomedusa bahiana | reverse complement strand
GAGAAAGCCCAATGTTTTCTTGCTGCATGACGCGGAGCATTTCCCCCCTTGTATTCTTTTGCCAGGCAACCCAGGTGAAACGCGTGACCCCGCTGTGCCTACACTGTGGTATGAGGAGCAGACTTGTGGGGGCTGAGATGGTGGGGTGGGGAAGGCGGACATTGGCGCAGGAGCAGCAGTTTGAAAACGTGGGGAAAAGCGGCGTCTCCTGCCAAGTTGTTGGTGTGCCGGGGCGGGAAAACCATTCACCCGTGGGCCGTAAAAGGACATGTATTCCCCTGCCCCGTATTACAGCTCGACGTCCGCGTTTCCGTGCCCTTTGGGAAAAAACCATAAGTCAAGGACTGACCACTTCTTTTTCATATTTATGAATTTGGTACGCCTTTTTGGAAAAGAAAAAACAGTTTGGGAACCCCCTTGGGCTCGGCCAAGCCATTAGTTCTCCGAATGGTGCAGAGTCCCCTTTAAAAAGGGAGGGACTGCAATACAAAAAATTTGGACGGGAAAACCGGTCAGCTGCTGATTTTTGGAGGGTTACGCATACGTTGTCTCTTGAAACCCCCTCGTGAAGATGTGGCCCCAGAGTAGCAGGAGCAGGAATCTGGACCGGGAGGGGTGGCAAAGAGAAACAGCGCCTTCTGCAAGGTGGCGGACCCTGAGGGGTTCAATGGCATGCGTGCCATGGCCGCTGCTGCGGGCGGAGGTGGACCACACATCTGGCCACGTTTCTCCCCAGGCCCCGGATGGTGCGCTCATGTGTTGACGGGGGCCCGGGTTGCCAACGTTAGCTCCCTGCCACGTTTCCCTTTCTGCACAGATTCAATATACCCATATTCGGCTCCTTGGGTTTTCTTGCAAAGAACTGCCCCCCGCCGGTATGATTTTCCCGCCAACCTCCGCACTGATGACACTACCGCCCTGCCTCGTGACCCCCTGTGCCGCTCTTTCGGACCTGCGAAGGGGTTTTCTCCCCCTGGCCGCTTGGCCCCGACCTCACACTGCGAACCTGCGACTCAGGGCCCCACACCCCCACGCGGGTGCCCCCTGCCTGAGCGAAAAGCTGACCCCCTCTTCCCTGTGATGAGAACCCTTGCCCCCGGCCCAAAGTCGGTCGGCTACATCATCTTATTTTTGTTTTTCATCGTCACTACTGTCCTCACCCCCGGTTTTGGTAGCAGAGGCGACCCCTCACAACATGACCTCCCATCCACCTCCACATCAACTTTGCCCCTATGCAAGAAGCAGGGGATATTGCCCCATTTCTTCGTTGCCAAGTACTGGACTGCCCCCCTCAAATTGTTCACCTCGTAAAATGGCGCTGACCCCAGACAACATAGTAATTTTGGGCTGGGAACCGGATGGGACAGAGGCGGGCTGGGACAGGTGGGGCCGTGACCCGCTCCCGGGCCATGCCAACTATGTGTTCTAGGTTCCCACCGACTTTGGCTGGGGTTGTCAATGTCACTGGGGGGAAGAGGATGACCAGTCAACCAATCAAAAAACCTGGGTTGCTGAAACACACGGCCGCTAGTGACAGGGGCATTTTGGGCCTCACCGAGTGACCCTGCGGACTCCCCTTGCTGGCGGGCCCCTGGGCCTTTCCCGGAAGTTGTGCCACTGCCATCGAGGTGCAGACCCTGCCACCTCTCTGTTGATATTTTGGTTCAAAAAATGTACAGACATGTTTGATGAAGAATCGATATGATAAATATACCCCCTGTTTTTGACCCCAAATGAACCAGTAACAAGTTTGGGTTAAAAACCCCTGGTTAAATTTGGGGAAAAATTGGCAGAAAAATTACTTTGTGCGTTTAAATTGGTTTTTTTCTAAAAAAAGTAACATTTAATTAACCTTTGCGGAATTAGGGTACAGGAAAATTTTATTTTTTTTGGGTGAAAAAGCGGTTTTTGGGGGTCACCACGCGAAAACAACGCTTAATTAAACCCCCCGGGTGTAAATTGGCCAAAAAATTGAGCCCCCACAAACTAGTGCTTTGTGGTGTTAAATGGGGTGTTTTTTAGCTAACAAAAGAGATCAAAATTTTTTACCTTTGCTTGTGAATTTTGCTCAGGAAAATTTATTTTTTGGCGTTTAAAAAAAACGGTTTTTTTGGGTACCACAGCGAAAAAAAAGCTTAATTAACCCCTGGGTTAAATTAAAAAAAAATTGGACAGCCCCCCAAAATATAGCTTTTTAGCGGTTACAATGGGTGTTTTTTTCGCCACACAACAAAGAAAAATTGTAATTAACCCGCTTTGAATTTTTGCTACAGGAAAAAAGTATAATTTTTGGGTTTTAAAATGAGGTTTTTTTGGGTACCACAGCTGAAAAAAAACGCTTTAATTAACCCCGGGGTGAAATTGGCCAAAAATTGAGCACCCCCAAACTTTCTTTTTGCGGTTACAATGGGGTTTTTTACGCACCAAAAAAGAGATAAAAATTTAATTAACCTTTTGCTTGTGAAAAATGCTACAGAAAAATGTATTTTTTTGGGTTTTAAAATGAGGTTTTTTGGGGTCACCCCAGTAAAAAACAACGCTTAATTAACCCCTGGATGTAAAGCCAAAAAATTGACCCCCACAAACTAGTACTTTGAGGTGTTACAATGGGGTTTTTTTACGCTACACAACAAGAGAAAAATTTAATTTTAAACCCTTTGCTTGTGAATTATCACAGGGAAAATGTATTTTTTGGCGGGGAAAATGACGGTTTTTGGGGTCACCCCCGCTGAAAAAAAGCTTAATTAACCCCTGGATTTAAATTTCGCCAAAAATTGAGCCACCACAAACTATAGCTTTGTAGGTGTTACAATGGGTGTTTTTTAGCTACACAACAAAAGATAAAATTGTAATAACCTTTTTCTTTGAATTGGACAGGAAAAATGTTTTTTTTTGGCGGGGGAAAATGACGGTTTCTTGGAGTCACCACAGCAGAAAAACAACGCTTAATTAACCCCTGGATGTAAATTGCGCCAAAGAATTGAGCAGCCAAAATGAAGTGGTATTTGTATTGTAAAAACGCTGTTTCTTTAAATGAATACAACAGGAACTGGCTGAGATCCCCCTTGGATATTCAATGTGCTGTGAGCAGATAGGATTTAAATGTATATGCAGCTGCACTGGATTTCAGATCCAATACCCAAAAAAATCAGAAATAGAACGTTAAGAGAAGCAGTCTCTGAGACAAGCTGAGACACCTCACAAAAATCACTGTATAAAAATCAGTTCTTCAGTAACAATCAGCCGCAGCAGCACCTTCCCTGATCAGTACAATGATTGCGGTATGAGCTCCCAGCGTCGTGCCCGGACTTATATAGTGTGGTGACGTCACAGAATCCCGCCGGTCTCTGATTGGCTTCATCTCTGCACATGTCATGCAGGCTATGCCCTTCTTCCTCCCAGAGTGCTTTGCCCCATGTAACGCCATGTGCTCGCAGCCATTTTATCAATCAAAAGCACACTTCGTTCACCCGAAGTCCCCCAAACTTTGACTTTGTTCAGAACCGAAGTTTTCCTGAAATTCTAAACGAATTCCACTTCGTTAGAATCGATTCGCCCATCTCTAATCAGTGGGCTTGACAAGGATTTAAATGTTGAACCGTTTGCAGATATACAAGATTCTTATGATCTGTATACATTATCAAGGGATATAGAGTGCCTTGGAAATGGTGTCTCCACTCCTCTAAGGACAGTTTAATGGCCAGCAGTTCCCAGTCCACAAAGAAATAGTTCTTCTTGGCAGGAGGGAAGGTTTTAGAGAAGAAGCCACAGGTGATAAATTTGCTTTTACGGATTTTTGCAGGAGAACAGCTTACGCCCCAACCAAGTAGGCATCAATTATCAAGTAGAAAGGCTTCTTTGAATTTGGGCTATGGAGTACTGTGGTGGAGGCGAATGCAGATTTCAACTGTGTGAACACTTCTTCCTCATTAGAAGTCGACAAGCATACTGCCTTGCTTGGTAAGAGAAACAATAGGCACAACAAGGGGGGAAAAGTACAGAATAACTGGCGGTAGTAATTTGCAAATCCGATGAAACATTAGATAACACAGAGACCCACAGGACATGGCCAGTTTAATACTGCAGTCAGCTTTTCGGGGTCCATTTGAAGACCTTGTGCAGAGACTATGTATCCCATAAGTGGCATACTGGAACACTCAAAGCCCTTTTCCAGCTTGGCATAGAGATGGTTGTCCTGCTGGCAGGCGAGAATCTGGCGGACGTTTTCACGGTGAGATTTGAGATCCGGAGAAAAGATCAGAATGTCATCCAGGTAGAGCAGGACAAATTCATAAAGTAAATCCCAAAATATGTTGTTCACGAATTCCTGAAAAGCTGCTGGCACATTACAGAGATCAAAGGGCATAATAAGATACTAAAAATGGGTGTCTCGGGTGTTGAAGGATGTCTCCCATTCATCCCCCTGCCCGATATGGATAAAATAGTAGGCACCCCGGAGATCGAGTTTGTAGAAGATCGTGGCCCTTTGGATCTTGTCAAAAAGTTCTGAGATTAACAACAGCAGGTAGCGTTTTTTAATGGTGATCTTGTTAAAACCCTGATAGTCGATGCAAGGCCTCAGGGAGCCATTCTTTTTCTCAACAAAAAAGAATCCTGTTCCTGTACCGTAGGACAATTTGTGGATAAAGCTCTTCTGGAGGTTCTACTTGATGTACACAGACATGGCTTTACTCTCAGGCCAATACAGAGTATGCACCCTAACCTGAGGAGGGGTAGTACCAGGCAGAAACTCAATTGGATAGTTATATAGCCAGTGAGGAGGAAGCGTCATCAGCAAAGTCCCAATAGAGTACTGGGAGTACAGGAGGAGCCAGGCCGGAGGGCTGAAGAATGGAGACAGTGACTAGACGGGGAGGATGAGGAACCATGATGCAGTATCCTTTGTTTTAATTGGTAACCTGTGCCATAGTTTATACTGTGAACTAGGGGACAGATATTTTCTCCCCTCAGATTGGAAAAAAGGAAGTGATGTCACTTCTTTTATGCAGAATCCTGTCAGACTTTTGGAATACCCTAAACACAGATTAGCTCCATTGTATTGTGGCTACTCTGTATACAAAACTGCAATAAAATCTACTACCATAAAATCATCTGTGGCACAAATTCAAAGATATTGCTGGAAAATCCATTGTTTGAACATAAAGTAAGTCTTTACTTTTAAATAGTAATCACATGGCTTGACCGCTTTTCCTAGTACATATGTCAAGGCAATAGTAAATAAAGAGCCTCTGAACTGGTGTCTGGTAGTTATAGCAGCGCCACCTCTTCCCCCAATAGTCACAGACGTTTCTTCCCTCACCCCTGTTTAGAATCACAGAGCCTATAGTATAAGGTATTGGTAACCCCAATACTCCAAGCTGAAGTCAATCACAAATTTGTGCCTCAAAGGGTCTTTGTACCCATTAAGCACCAGACAATTTTGGACCTAAAGGGTAGTTATAAAGTAGTGACAGACAAACTGTGGTCACTAATGTTTTTTGTAGACAGGTTAGTGCTTACAGTGCAATGTATGAGGCAGGAATCTGGTGTATGTATAAAATGCAGGCTTTTCCTGTCCACCTGCAGCTGATTGACATCTTCCTCTCTAGGGAATATTACATTCTAGTCTGTCCGCATAAAATTACAGATCCTTATATTTGAATAACAAAAGCAATGACACAAGAAATACTTTTTGTGTGTGGGAGCAGGTCACGGAAGGACTTTGCACTATTAGGCTATGTTCATACGGCTTAACTGCGGGACGTAATTACGCCCCGCAATTACGCCGTGTGGCCGGGGACGGGAGCGGGGGGCCGGCACTTTGCCGGCCCATAGACTTGCATTACCAGCGGCGCGTATACGCCGCTGGTAATTCACATGTCAATTATCTCCCCGCCCGGCGGATTCGCCGAGCAGGAAGAGGAGACGTAATCCATAGTTCTCTATGAGAACTGTGGATTACCGTAATGACTGGGCCGTTTTCAGCCCGTAATTTGCGCACTCCGGCGCGTAATTACGGACCGAAATATTGCCCATTTTAAGCCGTGTGAACATGGCCTAACAGTATCAAGCTATAACTGAAGGGATCAC
Organism: Phyllomedusa bahiana; assembly: GCA_025379985.1. NCBI lineage: Eukaryota > Metazoa > Chordata > Amphibia > Anura > Hylidae > Phyllomedusa > Phyllomedusa bahiana. Next base: position 43,205 of record JAODAL010030872.1, on the reverse strand, counting down.
CAGGATGCCATCACCACAATCGCTGCAGTGGGCATGTCATAGTTGTTCTATCTTGGTGCCTCTTCCAGCGTCAAATCAGCTTCAGCAAAATCCTTTTCCCATGTGCCAACAGTGATAACTCTAGATACAGAAAAGAGAGGTATGAATAAGCCACAATGATACATAAAGGGCCTGCGCAGTGGCGTAGGAGGACAGGGGGATGGTCTGCTCTAAGCCGCACACGTCTTCTGTGCGATCTGGTAGGCATATCGATGTGTAGGCCGAAACCCTCCACAACTGTATGTGCATCCTCAGGATGCGTGTGAGGATCAGGAGTGTTCAGACGGGTACCGTATAGGAAATCATATGGAATGAATGATCTGGTGCAGTAAGCTTCTGGAAAAATCTAGCAATGGCATCATTCAGGAGCATAGCTGTGTAGGGAAGAAAGCTTATGTTTTATGAGAAAGTTATCATGAACATATGCATGTATGTGAGAGACCTAAAATACAGCAGAAGCTACAGTATTTACAGGCTAATAACTCAGAGTTTATGGCACAAAAAGGAACAGAAGCATCTTTTTTCCGTTTTCAATGAAGCTTTATTAAAATAGAAAACTGAAAATACAACAGTTACAGTATGAAGACATCCTTTGGAAGTTTCTAATAACAGCATAACAATATTAGAAAATACACATTGTACAAAACAGATCAATTTAAACAGTTCTTACAGGATACAATTTTGCGAGCTACTTCTAATGGTGCATCCGTCATAATATAAGTTCTGGTCAGTATCCTAGCATAAGTGAGATAACGACCTTCAAAATGAAGCAACTATTGTCAAAAAAGTAGGACATAGTAGAATAATAAAGCCTAAGTAAAACTTAGAACCAATATAAACCATTTTAGACGAGACAGTGAAGCACCCCCAGAAACTCATTAATGGTGTATTTCAGTCAAACCTGCAGAGAGCAGTCCAGCACCTGATTCAGTGTGAGACAGGATCTTGGCGCTGTCCAACACCCAAACAAAGCCTTATGTCATAGTTTTAAATCCCGAATAGGCAGCAAAAGTCATCCATTCCCCCTGACCCTATAGAACTTGTCCGTAGTCTGTTCAGAATCTGCCCTTACTTCCTCCCTACGCTGCAGAATGAAAATCTGTTTGAACCACTCCGAGAGAGTGGGGACCTGGTTTGCTCTCCACTTTCTAGGAATCAAAGATTTAGCTCCCACCAGTAATAAAATTATCAAGCTTCCCTTTAATGCGCGGAAGCCCAAGGGTAGCATAAGGAGCAGAAGAACGTCGGGGGAGTTTTGCAAAGTGATGTAAGTAATTATCCGAATCACTTCTACAACCTTCTTCCAAAAAGACTGCAGCATCGCACACTCCCACCAAATGTGGGACATAGTTCCCTGAGCTTTCTCACATCTCCAGCAAGTGGATGGGACACCAGGATAGATCATGTGTAACACCTTCGGCACTCTGTACCACCTGGAGAGGACCTTATAATTTAATTCCTGAATTCTACAAGACACCGATGCCTTAGCCGCTAAGACGCAGGCCTCGAGCCAATCCTCCTCCAAGAAAGTACAGTTTAGTTCATGTTCCCAACCATCCTGGAACCATCACGGCGAGAGTTTCTATCAATAGATTATACAGTACCGAGATGAGATGTCTAGGCCTTGGTTACTGAATGCAAATCTTTTCAAAATTGGTCAGATCTCTAATCAGGTTAAGTTAATCTTTATTACTGGCGAAGTAATGTTTCAATTGCAAGTATTGTAGCCAAACGTTAGGTGAACGGAAATGGAGAGGAACCACATCTTCGTAAGTTTCGATGGCGGAACGCACTACAAGATCTCTGATGAAACGGGGTTTCTGGGTACACTCAGCTCGATATAGCATGCTGCAAGCCGAGATTGGGATCTCTGGGTTACCTTGGAGCGGGACAAGTGGTCCTCCTGGAGAGTAGAGGCCATGCTGGCGACCATACACTTTAAAAACTGCCATTGTGACCTGGGAAACTAGAGGGAGTTGAGCTATTTTAGGACCCTTCAAGACCGGCAGAAACCAGGGTAGCGCCGACAGAGACTGACCACTTAGTTGTTCCTCAATTCGGATCCACCGTTTCAAGTTTCTATTCTGAAACCAATCTACTACTCTAGCCGCTATTGCTGCTACATAGTAGGATTTCAGATCGGGTAAAGCCAGGCCACCACTTTCCTTTCTTCTACAAACGTGTCTCTCGCAATTCTCGGTTTCCTGTTTGCCCATACAAATTTTCTGAAGCACCTGTTTATTTCCTGAAAGAAGGAATTGGGCAATTTAAGGGGAATTGTTTGGAATAGATATAATAATCGGGGTAGAATATTCATTTTAAGTACCGTATATACTCGAGTATAAGTCGAGTTTTTCAGCACAAAAAATGTGCTGAAAAATCCCCCCTCGGCTTATACTCGAGTCACTGTCGGCACTCGGGCGCTGTGATGGCCCGTGCAATGGCAGGGATGCTTCAGTTATATGTGGCTCCTCAGGGAGCGCATATAACTGAATCCCGAGTCAGCTGACAGCGTTCGGGTGCTGCGGTGGCCCGTGCGCTGTCAGCTATCTCTTCCCCTGCATGCGACTCCTCCAGAGCGCATGCAGGAGAGGAGATACCACTGCGGAGCAGAGAGCGAGCACTCCGTGCTCCGCAGTGGACTCTGGGTGGCCGCAGACTGGCGGCTGTCCGGAGTTTCCGGCACAGGCAACGTATGAAATCACGCTGCATGCGCGGCCTGATGACGTCACCCGCCTGTGCCGAGAAGACCGAGGAGCGCGCCCGGGAGACAGAGCAGCGGGGAGCGAGGTAAGTGGTTGTTTTTTGTTTTAAAACCATGCCTATACCTGCCCTATACCTGCCTAGTACTATCTATACCTGCCTATACCTGCCTAGTACTGTCTATACCTGCCCTATACCTGCCTAGTCCTATCTATACCAGTCTATACCTGCCTAGTACTGCCTATACCTGCCCTATACCTGCCTAGTACTATCTATACCTGCCTATACCCTGCTTAGTACTGCCTATACCTGCCTAGTACTGCCTACAGCCTGCCTATACCTGCCTAGTAATGCCTATACCTGCCTAGTACTGCCTATACCTGCCCAGGGGACCTATACCTGCCTATAGCCTGTCTAGGGGGACCTATGCCTGCCTATACCTGCCTATAGCCTGCCTAGGCGACCTATATCTGCCTATAGCCTGCCTAGGGGGACATATACCAGCCTATATCGACCTATACCTGCCTATACCCTGCCTATGAGGACCTATACCTGCCTATGGGGGCAATTGCCTGCCTATATCCTTCCTAGTGGGCCATATAGCATCCTATACCAGACTATTGAATACATTAAACTGCCTATATATGCCTATAACCTGCCTATGGGAGACATTAAACTGCCTATACCAGCCTATATCTGCCTATGGGGGACATTAAACTGCCTATGGGGACATTAAACTGCCTATACCTGCTAATATCTGCCTATGTGTTTGACATAATACTAGCCTATACCTGCCTATAGGGTACATTAAACTGCATATGTAATTTTATTGGTATCTATTTTTATTTTTAAAATTCACTAGTAGCCGCTGCATTTTCCACCCTAGGCTTATAGTCGAGTCAATAAGGTTTTTTTTGTGGCAAAAGTAGGTGCCTCGGCTTATACTTGGGTCGGCTTATACTCGAGTATATACGGTATATTAATCCTCCCTATCCAAGAGAAATCTCTCTTATCCCACTTAGCTAAATCTAGTTTGATCATTTTTAAAAGCGGGGTGAAGTTCAAAGCGAAGGCGTGGTGATGGTTCACAGGTATCTGAATACCTAGGTAATTGTTTGCAAATCTAGAGTAACTTTCAGTGCTATACTTTTGGTATAGTTAACCTTAAAGTTTGACAAGATACCAAACGGAATCATAAGATTCATCAAAGCAGGCAGGGAGGTCTCAGGTTGTTTACTATACAGAAGTAGATCATCAGCAAATGCAGCGCACTTGTGGTGTTCTTTTTTAACTTTTATACCTTAAATCTCTCCCGCCTAGCTAATGGATTGCAGGAGATATTACATGGCTATTACATAGAGGAGGGGGGAAAGTGTGCAGCCCTGTCACGTGCCATTACGGATATAAAAAGTTTTGGACAAGTCACCATTGATTCTGATTTCAGCTGATGGGAGGTGGTAGAGGGCAAAAAATTTTTGAAGCATCATAGGGCCAAGCCCCACATTTGACAAAGCAGATCTTAAAAAAGTCCAATCTATCCTATCAAACGCTTTCTCTGCGTCCAGAGATAACAGCATGGTCGGGAATTGGGTCCGTCACACCTGGTGGATTAGGGCAAAGGTTTTCAGGGTGTTATCCCGCGCCTCTCTACCCGGTACAAACCCGACTTGATCGTAATGTACCAGGTCCGGTAAAATAGTATTAAGCTGAGTAGCGATGATCTTTGCATACAATTTTGTATCTACGTTCAACAATGAAATGGGTCTGTAATTAGAGCACATTAACGGGTCCCTACCCGGCTTCGGTATTACTGAGGTATGCGTTTGTAGAAAGGTAGCCTTCATCTCCAAACACTAGAGGATTTCATGTTTAGTGGATAACAACTCGCGTAGGTCACTTTGGGACAATGTAGATTTATGCTTAGCCTCTAACGCTGCCAACCTTGATAATAATAAGGTAAGCTTGGCAGTCGCCTCCCTCTTCAATCTAGCCCCATGCTTAATTAAAATTCCCCGGGTGACACACTTCAAAGCTTCCCACTGTAGCTGAGTCGACGTAGGATCCATACGATGGGCCTCTAAAAAGTGGTCCACCATGCGGGTCAGGTCCGAAAGACACCCCGAGTCGTTCAGAAGTGATGTGCACCTCTGTAATGAGGAGGGATGTGGTCTAATGACATCAACACCCTATTTAAGGTGTGCTTAATTATTAGGCAACTTCCTTTCCTTTGGCAAAATGGGTCAGAATTGACAGACTCTGAAAAGTCAAAAATTGTGAGATGTCTTGCAGAGGGATGCAGCAGTCTTGAAATTGCCAAACGTTTGAAGCATGATCACCGAACAATCAAGCGTTTCATGGCAAATTGCCAACAGGGTCGCAAGAAGCGTGTTGAAAAAAAAAGGCGCAAAATAACTGCCCATGAATTGAGGAAAATCAAGTGTGAAGCTGCCAAGATGCCATTAGCCACCAGTTTTACCATATTTCAGAGTTGCAACATTACTGGAGTATCAAAAAGCAAAAGGTGGCCAAGGTAAGAAAGGCTGAAAAACGACCACCTTTGAACAAGACACGTCAAGACTGGGGCAGGAAATATCTTAAGACTGATTTTTCAAAGGTTTTATGGACTGATGAAATTGATGAAATGAGAGTGACTCTTGATGGGCCAGATGGATGGGCCTGAGGCTGGATCAGTAAAGGGCAGAGAGCTCCACTCCGACTCAGATGCCAGCAAGGTGGAGGTGGGGTACTGTTATGGGCTGGTATCATCAAAGATGAACATGTGGGACCTTTTCGGGGTGAGAGTGGAGGGAAGCTCAACTTCCAAACCTACTGCCAGTTTCTGGAAGACACCTCCTTCAAGCAGTGGTACAGGAAGAAGTCGGTATCGTTCAAGAAAAACATGATTTTCATGCAGGACAATGCTCCATCACATGCATCCAACTACTCCAAAGCGTGGCTGGCCAGTAAAGGTCTAAAAGAAGAAAAAATAATGACATGGCCCCCTTGTTCACCTGATCTGAACCCCATAGAGAACCTGTGGTCCCTCCTAAAATGTGAGATCCACATTGAGGGAAAACAGTCCACCTCTCTGAACAGTGTTGGGGAGGCTGTGGTGGCTGCTGCACGCAATGTTGATCATAAACAGATCAAGCAACTGACAGAATCTATGGATGGAAGGCTTTTGATTGTCATCGTAAAGAAAGGTGGCCATATTGGTAACTGATGTGGCTTTGGTTTTGTTTTTGAATGTCAGAAATGTTTATTTCTAAATTGTCTGTTGTTCTATTGGTTTACCTGGTGAAAATAAACAAGTGAGATGGGGATAGATTTGGTTTTTATTAAGTTGCCTAATAATTATGAACAGTAATCGTTACCTGCACAAACAGATATCCTCCTAAGATAGCCAAATCGAAAAAAAAACTCACTCCAAAAATATTAAGCTTTGATATTTATGAGTCTTTTGGGTTGATTGAGAACATATTTGTTGTTCAATAATAAAAAGAATCCTCTCAAATGCAACTTGCCTAATAATTCTGCACACACTGTTTTTTGGGCCCTGACCTCTGCTATTCCACCTCGCAAAAAACTGGTGCGTGGTCAGAAAGCAGAATACTCCCTATAGAGGATTTTCTAACATCAGGAAGCAGAACATGTTGAAGAAAAATATAGTCTATCCTGCTATATCTCTGATGGGGGTAGGAATAAAAAGTGTAGTCTCGCGTGTTAGGATGGGCAAGGCGCCAAATGTCAACAAGCTGCATATCATGCAGTAACCTTCTTATTTTGTTCAATTTGTTAAAGGGGATCGATGTATGACCCGAAGATGTGTCTAGGTGCGGATTCAGGGCCAGATTGAAGTCACCGCATAATATGATCTTGCCTACAGCGTACGCATTCAACTCGTCTAGGACCGAGGCTAGGAAGGAGAGTTGTCCTTGGTTCGGCGCATAGATATTCGCAATGGTGAATGGGGAGCCCCCTATGTCACATTGGGCAAAAATAAATCTCGCATTAGCGTCTGTTTTAACATCGAGCACACGAACCGGGAGGTTTTTATGAAAGAAGATGGCAACTCCTTTTGATTTACTACTCGGGTTACTGCTATGACACCACGTGGGGAAATACCTATTTTGATAGACCACCAGATCGCTTGCAAGCAGGTGGGTTTCCTGCAGACAGAGGATATGGGTCTTCATTTTGTGCATGTGGTAAAGGATTCTGGACCGTCTCTCTGGGATATTAAACCCCTTAACATTAAGGGATGTGACCTGAAATTTTGTCATAGTGATAATTGCGTCATAATGCTGGGGGTAGATACCGAGTCGGATTCAGTGCTCATATTAGGTCCAAAAGAACAGAAACTTATAGAAACACATCTATAGGGTAACATTAGCCATATACTCTGGCCAAACCACAAAAACCATGGCCAACATGTGAAACTAACACTTGCAGTTTCCGCGACTGCTAAATACAAGCACATAGTGCCTGTGTCTAACCTATGGGAGGAAAAAAATAGGTACTGGCACAAGAATGAAACTTTTCTTAGTGTCAAAACTGAGAAAACCGTGGGGCATATAATAAACACCATTACATGAGATACTAACTGTGTCAAAGAGTAATGTCAAATATAAGATTACGGAAAGCATTTCACGCATATGACAAGGCTAGAGTCCGCAAGTCCAGCAGAGCTATAGTGAGAAAGGAGGAAAGAGGCATCTCCATGTTCCACTGTATCTGGTCAAAGGCAAAGCCAAAGACAGAACCAGAAGGGCAATATATAGGGACCCCAATGGAGCAGTCCCATAAACTCACTGCATTTTGAACATGAAGCTCCGTTTCGCCGCTCCATCCATTCTCTCCAGGTGGGAAGCCAGTCTCTGATTTCTAGCCAGGCGCTGTTCTTTTGGATGACGCTTAATCTCATCCCTTCTCTGGGAAGGAGGCCGGGCCGGAAATCCCAGGGTTGGATTAGTCGAATAAGCAGAGTCCCATTCGGGCAGGGTGATGGAAGGAAGTTTTAGGGCTGTTAGAAATACTTGGAGATCAGCTGGCGACTTAAAGGAAACCTTGCCCTCTTCCATTCTTATGTGGAGGGCAACGGGATATCCCCATCTGTACTGTAATTGCTTGCTTTGTAACAGGGAAGTTAATGGCTTTACAGTTGCTCTAAGACGCAGGGTGTGTCTCGATAAGTCTGGAAAAATAGCAATTTTCACCCCCTTTTGCATGAGATTGTGGGTGTTTCTTGCCCTTTTCATTATTTCTTCCTTGACGGCATAAAAATGAATTCGGCATATCACGTTGCACGGTCTATCAGGGTCCTGACTCAAGGGGCGCAGGGCCGTGTGCTCTATCAATCTCCAGGTGAATATCTGTGGGCCTGTCCAGGAGCTTGTTGAAGAGCATAATGATCATATAACACACAGAGGTAGTGGATCCGCTGGACCACCGCAAGCGATGGTGGAAGCCCACACCAGGGAGCGAAATCTTAGTAGGTCCCGGTTTTCACCAGAGCCCGCCGCAAAGCGGGATGGACTTGCTGTGGCGGGAATCTACCAGGTCGCTTCCACTGGCGGAACTTGCTTGCGATGACAGCCAAGGGTAGACGTGGTACAGATTCGTCAGGCAGGCTCAAAGTCAGGGACAGGCAGGAAGGTCAGGGCAGGTGGCAGAGGTTCGTGGTCGAGGAACGTAGGCAATAAGGTACGGTACACGGTAATCAGAATAGACTTCAAAGAACGCTTTCTCGATAGGCAATGGGCACTAAAAATCCGACGAGGTTACCAGGCAGGCTTAAATAGCGGCAGCGACCAGCAATAGCCAATTACCGGTGCGCTGTCCCTTTAAATTTAACACTGCCAGCGCACGCGCGCCCTAGGAAGCGGGAACGCGCTCGCCCGGGGACAGAGACCGCAGCAGCAGGAGCGTGGCCGGGTACGTGCGCCTCGGGACCGGCAGGGAGACCTCTCCTTGGGCCCGAAACCCTTCCAATCAATGAGAAAATATCGTTTCTCTCTAGTCCTCCTCATACCCAAGATCGCCTTGACCAAAAAGACATTAGAGGTGTCAGCCACAGACAATGGAGGGACTGTCTTCCGAGAGAAATGATTTAGGACCAGGGGTTTTAGTAGCGAGACATGAAAGGAGTTCGGGATGCGCATGGTAGGTGGGAGCCGGAGTTTGTAGGCCACCGGGTTAATGCGCTTAAGGACCTCGAAAGGTCCCAAAAAGCGGGGTCCCAGTTTGTAACTCGGGATTTTGAGGCGGACATATTTGGCTGACAGCCACACTTTGTCACCCGGGGAAAAGACTGGAGGAGGGCTTCTTCTTTTATCTGCTTGGGCCTTCGTGCGCTCAGAAGCACGGAGCAGGGATTGGCGTGTCAGGGCCCAGATGGCCTTCTTGTCCTGGACCAATGCATCCGCTGCCGGGACCTCAGACAGGGATGCCAGCGGGAGAGGTGGGCGGGGATGCAGGCCGTACACGATGTAGAAGGGGGAAGGCAACCCACGGACCCCGAGTCTAGGGAAATTATAGGAAAATTCTGCCCAGGGAGCAGGTTGGACCAGTCATCCTGCCCGCGTTGAGACAAAGTGGCGCAGGTAACTCCCCAGAACCTGATTGACTCTTTCCGCCTTACCATTCGTCTGGGGGTGGTAAGTCGAGGAGAAATCAAGCTTCACCTGGAGTTGAGAACAAAGGGCCCGCCAGAATTTAGAAACGAACTGGACCCCTCGATCCGAGATGATCTGCAGAGGAAACCCGTGCAAACGAAAAATGGTGAAAAAACAGCTCGGCCAGGCGCGAGGCGGAGGGCAGGCCTGGCAAAGGGACAAAATGTGCTATTTTAGAAAACCAATCTGTGACCACCCAGACAACGGTGTTACAGACGAAGGGGGAAAGGATGGGTTTACAAAGTCCATCGTCACGTGAGCCATGGTTTGGGTTTAGGGATGGGTAGTGGGTGCAAGAGCCCCACCAGTTTGTGACGAGGTGTCTTGTTGCGGGCACAGGAGGTACAGGACTCAACGAATTCCTTAACATCTTTAGCGAGGTCCTGCCACCAATAGAACCGCAAGATCAGGAGAAACGTCTTGCGAGCCCCGGGATGACCGGCCACCAATGAGCAGTGTCCCCACTTCAGGATATGCCTACAGAGCGCAGGGCTTACGTATGTCTTCCCCAGCGGGACCTTCCGGAGGTCGACAGGAGCTGCGGAGATAAGACACTCTGGAGGGATTATGTGCTCTGCGGTCATTTCTTCACCCACCTCGTCGGAGGCACGAGAGAGGGCGTCTGCCTTCACATTCTTTGCCGCGGGACGGAAATGGATCTGGAAGGTTAAACCGGCAGACAAAGAGCGACCACCTAGCTTGGTGCTGATTGAGTCGCTGAGCCGTCTAGAGATACTGGAGGTTCTTGTGATCTGAGTAGATATAGAGGGGATGCCGAGCACCTTCCAGCAGATAACGCCATTCCTCCAGTGCCAGTTTGATGGCTAATAACTCCCGGTCTCCAATATGTAATTTCTTTCCGCCGGGAGAAATGTCTTGGAAAATAACCCACACGTGACCTTTTTTGCCCGTGGACCCCTTTTGCGTGAGGACTGCTCAAACGCCCACTGATGAGGCATCTACTTCAAGCGAGAAGGGTTTCGCGGGGTCCGGCCGTGACAGGATAGATGCGTTGGCAAAGGCAGTTTTAGTTTAGTGAACGCTTCCTCGGCTTCGGAGGGCCAGCTGCGTGGATTTGCGTTTTTCTTTGTGAGGGCCAAAATAGGAGCCACCAGCGTAGGGAAGTGCGGGATGAACTGCCGGTAATAATTGCAGAAACCTAGGAACCGCTGTATGGCCCGAAGGCTGACTGGGCGTGGCCATTGCAACACGGCCGACAACTTGGCTGGGTCCATCCATAGGCCCTGGTCAGAGATGATGTAGCCCAGAAATGGATGGCTGGCTTGATGAAAGAGGCACTTCCCTAGTTTGGCATACAGGCGGTTAGCTCGAAGACGCCTCAGTACCTGGCGAACGTGAAAACGATGAGTCTCTAGATTAGGTGAGTACACCAAGATGTCGTCCAGGTAGACCACGACACAGGTATAAAGGAGATCCCTGAAGACGTCATTCACAAACTCCTGGAAGACGGCAGGCGCATTACCCAGTCCAAATGGCATGACCAGGTACTCGAAGTGCCCGTCCCTGGTGTTAAAGGCCGTCTCCATTTAATCACCCTTACGGATTCGGACCAAATTGTAGACCCCCTCAAATCCAACTTGGTGAAGATCTTCACACCCCGTAGACGGTCAAAGAGCTCCGTGATCAACGGCAGAGGGTACCAATTCTTTACCGTGATCTTGATAAGACCCCGGTAATCGATACAGGGCCGTAAGGAACCGTCCTTCCTTTCCACGAAGAAGAATCCCGCACCTGCGGGAGAGGAGGACTTTCGTATAAACCCCTTCTGGAGATTTTCCCGAATATAATTCGACATGGCTTGTGTCTCGGAATGGACAAGGTGTAGACTCTGCCCTGAGGAGGACTGGTACCTGGCAGCAGGTCGATAGGACAATCGTATGGACGATGAGGAGGGAGGCTCTCTGCTTGCTTCTCAGAAAAAACATCGGCGAACTCCAGATGTCCAGTCCAGTGTAGGAGAGTGGAGCCGTAGCCAAGGAAGCCCAAGGAGAACCGCCAAGGAGGAGCGAGGCAGCACGTAGAAGGAGTTCTTCTCCTTATGCAGGACTCCTGCGTGGAGAGACAGCGGCTTGGTGATGAATTGAATAGTGTCGCTTAGCAGCTCACCGCTGACCGAGGAGATCACCAGCGGCTTATCCAGGCGGACCACTGGGAGACGATACTGCATTACCAAGGATCGGTGGATAAAGTTCCCGGCTGAACCAGAGTCCAGGAAGGCCGAGACCTGAAACGTGAGTCCAGCATCAGTCACGACCTGTACTGGCATCAACAAGCGTAGAGAGGAGGAATTTGCACCTAGGAATGCCTCTCTCACGGAACCTAGGTGCGGAAGTTTCCCGAATGCTTGGGACGTTGAGGACAATTCCTCCAGAAATGCTCTGGGCTGCCACAGTAAAGGCACAAGTTCTGTAGCCCACGTCGGGCCAACTCTTTTTCAGTGAGCTGCGCCCGGTCAATCTGCATGGGTTTCCTCAGAAAGGGGGTTGGTGACTGTTGCACAGGAGGGCCCCTGGAACACCGGTGCCAGGCATGGGAAAACCGGTGTGGTTTGGCAAACTCATGCTCTTGCCAAAACTCCTCTTCCCTTTCAGCAAAACGCACGTCGATGTGAGTGGCCAACCGGATCGAGTCGCTGAGGGAGGCCGGAATGTCTCTCGCGGCCAACACATCCTTAACCAGACTGGAGAGCCCCTTCTTAAAGGGGGGCGCACAGAGTGGCCTCGTTCCAAGTTAACTCTGAGGCTAAGGTGCGGAACTGCACCGCGTAGTCTCCCACAGACAAATCCCCCTGGCGTAGGGCTAGGAGGGCCATCTCGGCAGAGGATGCACGTGCTGGTTCCTCAAACACGCTGCTGAATTCCCTGAGGAAAGCCTGTAGATGTGTCGTTATTGGATCGTCCCTATCCCAGAGAGGTGTGGCCCATGCCAGGGCATTCCCGGAGAGCAGGCTAACCACGAATGCCACCTTTCAAACGTTCGGACAGGAACTTTGGGCGGCCATTTAGCTCTCCGTGCATTGAGTATTGGGTGATGAATCCCCTGCAGAGTTTCGGGTCTCCGTCGTACTTAGACACGAGCGACAGCTGGAGCTTGGGGCCCACCGGGGCCAGAGGAACCGCCGGAGCTGGAACAACCACAGGAGACGGTGGAGGTTGCTGCTGGGCGGTGACGAGCTGCTGCATCATGGTGGACAACTGGTTCAGTTGCTGTACCTGTCATCCCAGTTGCTGTGACTGCTGGGCAACAATGGTTGTTAGGTCCGCCACACTGGGTAGTGGCACCTTGGCAGGATCCATGGCCGGATCTCACTGTAACGCACTGAGGTAGTGGATCCGCTGGACCACCGAAAGCGATGGTGGAAGTCCACGCCAGTGAGCGGAATCTAAGTAGGTCCCGCATAGCGGTATGGACTTGCTGCGGTGGGAGTCTACCAGGTCGCTTCCACTGGCGGAAAATAGCTTACGATTTGGCAGCCAAGGGTAGGCGTGGTACAGATTCGTCAGGAAAGGGTCGTAGTCGGGGACAGGCAGGAAGGTCAGGGCAAGCGGCAGAGGTTCGTGGTCGAGGAACGTAGGCAATAAGGTACGGTACACGATAATCAGAACAGACTTCAAAGAACGCTTTCTCGATAGGCAATGGGCACTAAAGATCTGGCGAGGTTACTAGGAAGAGGCAGGCTTAAATAGGGGCAGCAACCGGCAATAGCCAATTACCGGTGCGCTGTCCCTTTAAATTTAACACTGCCAGAGACCGCAGCAGCAGGAGCGTGGCCAGGTAAGTGCGCCTCAGGACCAGCTGCGGGACGCGCCGCCGCTCATCGGCGGGGCACAGATGACAGAGCGACTGGCCCAGATCTTGTGTCTTAACAGTCTCAGGTATACCTCTGATTCTTACGTTGTTTCTGCGGTTCCAGTTTTCAAAATCATCAAACTGGTCGACAAGGCTTTTTTGAATGGTTTGTTGATTTGCGACAGCTACTTGCAGCTCTGAGATCGATTGGTGAACCGCATTCTGAGACGTTTCCAGAGTAGGAATTTTGGCTTGGATGGTGGAAATATCCGTTTTAACCGTGCGCAGGTCCTGCTGCCAGGCTCCCTTGAGGTCTTGTGCTAGGACCGCCATGTCACTTTTGGTAGGCAGAAGAGTTAATAACGCCTGCAATTTTGCACCAAGAGGGCTCTGTCTCTAGAGATAGCAGTGGCCTGTTCAGCAAATACAGTTAAGGAGCCTTGAGCTTGATCTATAGCAGTTGCTGCAGGAGGCAATTCTGTATTAATCTGCCAGTCCTGTTGGGAGTCAACACTGCCAGCCTCCATGGAATTGTCATAAGAAGAGTGCTCTCCTGTACTTTGTGAGGCTTTGATGAAGAAAGTTGCTAGAGGGTCAGGAACTGATTCCTGGGATCCTGATCCAGGGTGGATGTGAGGAGGGGAAAGGAGAAGCTGCCGACAATGTGGTGAAGCTACCCTCATTGCAGGGTGCTCGCAGGGTCTGACAGGCTGGGAGAGGGAAGCCACCTGGGCTGGGGACCCCTTTACGTCGCTGATCTCCCCTCTTGGCGATTCATTTAGCACCAGCATCGCTGGGCAGAAGTGCTGTGGGCTCCCTCCCACTTCCAGTAGCTGTGGAGCTGTATCTGGGCTGGCACACATGTCCGATGCGTTCAGCGATGGCGACGTGCAGCTTCCCAAAATGGCTGCCTCCACCTCACCTTGTGGTCCTGTGCGCCGCTCCCGTCCGCGTGAGGCCTGAGTGTGCTGCAGCGAGTCCCGCACAGCTGAAGCGCCGCTGTCCTGCTCCGCTACCCGGCGCTCGATTTCCGGAACGGCGCTCCCTGGCTCCGCTTCTGTGTCGGTCGCGCCTTGCAGACAGGTGAAGATGTGTCCTGCAGGGGAAGATGGCGCCCGCCGCGGGGAGAAGGCCGCTGAGACTGGAGCCGACGGCAGGTCGGCGAGCGGCCCAAAATAATTACTAATGGGCAAACCCAGGGGCTGGGCATCAGCTGCTGGTTTTGGGGTCTTCTTAACTCTCCTTGGGCTCATATTAAGGCTGGATTATGCTCTTTGAACTCTGGATCCCCACGGAGCTCTCCTCATGCGCGTCTGCTCCCTTACATGCCAGGCCACGCCCCCGGAACAGAAGCATCTTTATGGTCAAATCAATATGCAGTTTCATCGACTTATATTTTTTATACTTCTACTTTTATTAAGTTTTTTTTACACCTGTCTGTTTGAAATATTTAGAAGATTATTTAAATAATACATATTTCATATTCATTATATTGGCTCATTTGGCAATGTAGCCTCTGAGTAGCGGCATGTCATTCCAGGTATTATAGTGGAATTGGACAAAATAATGAAAATGTAATATACAACAACATACAGCATTACAATAAATCAAATGGTACTAGTGTACGGAATGTTTCACGATAATTAGTAATAAGCCAATACTGACCTCTTCCTTTTTCTTTGCACATCCCATAATAGCAATTTCTTTACTAATGGGAGGATCCTGTGTCTTCCAGGACAGTCAGGATGGAGGATACTCACAATCTGAAAGGCGACTCCAGATGGAACAGAAAAAAAGCTTTGGAGAAATTATGCAAGACTTAAAGCTCTTCATCTGGAATCCAGAGAAAAAGGAAGTATTAGGGCGAGATGGGAAAAGCTGGGGTAAGAGAAAAATCATTATACCTAATACAAATAACATCCAAATGTCTGATAATACATATTCTGTGAATTTATCTTAATTTTGTACTTCGCAGTGCCTTTACAAGCTAATCTTTTAATGCTATGATATCTCAGTGTTCTTAGCTATTGGCACTTATATTTTTTTTATTGCCTCATGTGACATAATTCCACCAGTTATATCTGAATGTATGTCTGGAGATTGTATCTCTCAAAATAAGGAGACCTCTGCTTTATGTAACAAAGATAATGGATAATGAAAGGTTTTACATGATGTACCTGAAATTGGCAAAAGTCAGATTATACAAAGAGTCATATGCAAATGTTTGTCATATTTTCTGTTCTTTTGATTATCTCAGTGAAGAGAAATGAATACAACCGTAAATCTAATTTTACATTTTTTAAAAAAAAAGAAAAAATTTTTTTTGGGCCCTTTTAAAAACCTCAGCTTTTAAGATATATATATATATATAAATATATATATATTTTATATATATATATATTTTTTATATATATATATATATATATATATATATATATATATACACACATATATACATACTTGTTAAATATTTGCAATGCCACTGGCTGCCTCACAAACTCAAAGAGGGGAAATTTATGATTTGATGTACACCAGTTTAATTATGCAACCTAACATGTTTTACTTTCTCAGCTAAATAGTTTCCATTCACCAACTGAAAATGATATACTAATTAGACCTAATTTCCATTTCAGGCATAAATAGATTAGCTATTGTATACAAAAAGATAGAAAAAATAAAGCATGATCATCACAGGTAAATGACTCTTGCATTAGCAAAGCATTTACTCAGCTTTTTTAAACTTATGTGGAACCAGGCTACAAAATAATGAATGGTTTAATCAGCGAGGACCACATATAAATGTGGAAATCAGTGTTGGGGTAAACACAAAGCTATGCAAGACAACACACAGTTATGCCGAATAATTCTTTACATATACATATATACCCTGTGATTATGATTTACTGATACTTCTAGGGGATTAGGGATATTGGTTTACAGTAAAGCTACATGTCAAGTAACCAACACCGATAAAAGTGTCAGCTGTGCAAAGCCTGACATGTTAAATATTTTCTTCTCATGTAGGGGTCATGTAAGGAACTAATTGAGATGTAAGCTGAAGCTAAAAACTCTGTTCTGTGCCATCAAAGACACCGTGAGGGGAATTTATCAAATATTTGTGCCATTTTGTGGCATAAAAAGTCATAAATTATGGAGCATTCTTGACACATTTTCTGGCTACTTACCAGTTTTGAAATTGGTGGGATTTGTAGAACGGGACATGGTCTCCATCACTCCACCCATCAGAAAATGGCACTAACTGTGGTGTAAATTCAAATTTAATTTAAAGTCTTTAAGACAGACCAAAATGAGCCAAATTTTAAGAGGTGTGAGTTCTTTAAGAAATTTGACACATTTTACTGCAAGAGTATTATTATCCTGGCATATAAAACAAGGTCATCTTGTCATTAGCTTGGGTTAGCACCCATTAGCAAAAGCTTCTGGAAAGAGTGACTTCCAGTCTAGAGGACTGTTAATTTTAACATGGCCACCCATTCATTTGAAAAAGAACAGAGCAATTAACTTGACAGTGCAATTAGGTCCTGATAATTTAATATTTATATAATCTTTATGCACATGGGGAGGAAAATCCATTACTTGACTACATGTTAAATGGAAAAAGGCTGGGTAAAAGTGACATGGAGAAGGACTTGGGAATCCTGGTGGACAGTAAACTTAATTGTAGCAGCCAGTGTCAGGCAGCAGCTGCCAAGGCAAATAGGATTTGGGGTGCATTAAAAGGGGCATAGATGCACATGATGAGAACATTATTCTCTCATTATACAAGTCACTGGTTAGACCACACATAGAATATTGTGTACAGTTTTGGGCACCAGTGCACAGGAAAAATGTTGTAGAGCTTGAACAGGTACAAAGGCGGCAACAAAAATAATAAAAGGACTTGGTGGACTGCAATACCAACAAAGAATAGCAAGGTTAGGGTTATTTAGTTTAGAGAAAAGACGGCTTCGGGGGGACATAATAAATATGTTTAAATACATTAAAGGTCAATATAGTGATCTCTTTCAAGATTTATTTATACCCAGGACTGTATCTAGAACAAGAGGGCATCCTCTATGTCTTGAGGAACGAAAGTTTCTACATAAACATAGAAAGGGATTCTTTACTGTAAGAGCAGTGAGACTATGAAATTCTCAGCCAGAGGAACTTGTCATGGTGAATTCAATAACAGAGTTCAAAAAGGGATTGGATACATTTCTGGAGCGTAATAATATAACAAGTTATAGTGTCTAGGATTCTGGAGAGGGGTCATTGATCCAGGGATTTTTCCCTAAAATGAGGACAATTGGCTTCTACCCCATTGGTTTTTTTTTTGCCTTCCTCTGAATCAACACCTTGGCACGGCGGGCTTAACTGGATGGACGTCTTGTCTTTTTTCGGCCTTGCAAACTATGAAACTATGTTCAAGGCCCTTCCATTCTGGAACCTGAAGTCCATCTCTTCAAGAAATTCTGAATTAATAACTGATACCATTTGCTTAAATGTATGTTGTGGGCCAAACAGAATTTCTTAATATGTTATATACTTTTTAGATAAGTTATAAAATTAAATAAAAATCTACTAAATATTAGTGAAATAGGACCAAGTGGTTATCTCCTAGTCACCAGCTAACAGGTAAAGTCCATATTTGATGGGGCCGATAAAGGGTCAATGTCCACTCAAGGTATCAAATAACAATGGTGGTCTATCAAAGCAGCTAAATACACAGTTTAGAATATAGGTACTGTAGATAGTCCAGGTCCAAATAGAAAAGTATAAGTCCACGGTGTGACTTAAAACTTGAAAGCATGATGGAAGACCAGTAACAGGAACTGCCAACTATCACATGATATTTTGTGCCACCTTCGCCCAGTTGCAGCTGCATTTTCTACACTCTTTAATTATGCCCATAGTTATACTCCAGAGAATTTGAACAATGAATTGTAATCCTCAAGAGGTGGATGATTAGTCGTAGTCTTTCTAGGTCTGGTCTAGGTGCTCTCTGCCAACAGTGAAGTCTGACTACTGATAATTTCTTCTCTGCAGTAACATGGCATGGGTGGGCTTGATATACCCGCTGCCTCGTTACAGCTGATTAGGAGTAAGGTCTCATCATGGTTGGGCTAGTACTATGCTGCTTCCACAGGCCATTAACTGTGCAGTGATAAACAGAGATAAATAATTAAGGGGCTTTTCCTAAAACACTGCCAAAGTAATCTGTTGTAGGCAATGTGATCTAAGGCCAAGCATGTAAATCCATAGACACACAGGTTTCAAATGGCATGAATTCTTTCATCGGCTCATTACCTACGTGAGTCTTTTCTTAGGTTTATCATCCCTGTTGCTAGAAGCTCTACTACACCAGTTACTCACAGTGACAACCACCATTGGATCACTGCACAGGGCATCCCTTCTGATACTTAATATAATATAAAAACCAACATTATAGACTATTGAAGTTTTTATACCGTGACTGCTAATTAGATCCTCTTTATGTTTTTAATTCTACAAGTTGTAGAATGACTATGCAATCAAGTCCTGACTACTCTCAGTACAGTACAGATCTAATTTTAGGCTTCATTCATTCGATCTATTTAATAACTATGAGCTAAAACCTTAGTTATCAATTCACGTAGTCACAGATGGGTGTTCAGAACTCAGCATGATATAGTTTCCATGACTGACTATTCCCATAAATACACTGCACTATGGGAATAAGCTTAAGTAAATTTCCATCTGTTCCTGTGAACTTTAGCTAGAATAATGTTTCATCTGGGAAACATGCAAGTAAAAACAGAGCAACAAACCTGTACAAATAAGTGACAAATACGAGTATTGTACAGTGTTCTTAAAGTTTTTAACTCTATAATTTGCTGTGTTTACATATGATACCTATCAAATGATAGGTTGTGTAGAAATATCACTGTCAAATTTCACTGCAAATGCTGGTAATGAACTAACTACTGTATGCACAGACAACCAGTAACTATTCATATCGTATTATCACACACAATTGTGTATAATAGCCTAATTAAATCTAACATCCAGCAGCCTGGTAGCAAATTAATGGGGTGTTCCCACAAGCTATAGAACCCCTATAGAAATTAATAAAGAGGACGGCCGCAAACGCCACCCTCCTCATTCTCTCAGATGGTCGGCTGGCAGCTAGCTATGAGCTGACCTGCAGCGTGGAAGTGCACTTGTGGGAACACCCCTTTAACTGAGGTTTCTAAAAGTGCACAAGAGAAATATTGGCCGAACATATAAATCTTGGTGGGACCAATATGCATGGGAACCTCCCTACTCTCCTCTATGATGTCAGGGGAAAGATTAATTAAGATACATTTTTAGGGCTCAATCCTTTTGTTCTCAAGAGAGATAAGCTTTCACCATAGATGTCTGGAAGTAGCTTTTTCCCATCTCCTCATTAAGAACACCTGCACACTTGACCTTTCTGAGCATGCCTGTGTATGGCAGAGTCAAGAACAGCTGTCAACCAATAGCTATTGATGGTTACACATCCAACTACATGTATAGCTGGTCTCCTTATTGCATAAATGAATTTGCAACCTTTCTCAAATTTTTCTTTAATTATATTGCTTGGGATTTAAATCTCACCAGAAGATTTTGTATAGAGATATACCGAATGTATTTTTGGCTCTAAATAATGACCTATAAAAACATAGGCATGCTCTGTTCTTAGAGGCACATCACCAAATTGTATACAACGTCTGCTAGCAATAAAAGAGTTGAGGGCTGCAACAAGCCTAGCCATTAACTCTGAAGGGTCATCAAAGAATGTCTAATCCTATCATTTATTCATCTTCTACTCTAAATGTCATCATCAAAATATCAAGGTGGAATTCTGTGGTTGTTAGTAAAGTATTGGATGGTCATTTCCAATACAAAAATGTACTTCCCAAACAATGAATGTCTGGCACACCCCAACAAATTTGCAAGATTGGCAGATGAAGGGGATATCAGCTCAGAAATAGCATTACTGCAGCAAGACACTACCCCTGTCTGCTCCAGTAAGATGGGGAATAGGAGTGCAGGTCAGGCTAGACAGGTGCTAGTAGTTGGGGACTCCATTATTAGGGGAACAGACAGGGCAATCTGCCACAAAGACCAGATCGTCGAACAGTATGTTGTTTACCTGGGGCCCGGGTTCGACATATCGCGGATCGGGTTGACAGATTGCTGGGTGGGGCTGGTGAGAATCCAGCTGTCATGGTGCACATTGGCACCAATGACAAAGTTAGAGGTAGGTGGAGCGTCCTTAAAAATGATTTCAGGGATTTAGGCCAAAAGCTCAAGGCAAGGACCTCCAAGGTAATATTTTCAGAAATATTACCTGTTCCACGGCCACCCCAAAAGGGGCAGGGAGATCAGAGGGGTGAATAAGTGGCTAAAAAATTTGGGTGTAGGAAATAGTGATTTTGGTTTTTGGAGAACTGGGGGGCTTTCTGTCTTGGCTACAAATTTTATGCTGGGATGGGCTGCACCTAAATGGGGAGGGTAAAATGTATTGGGGACAAAATGGCCCAGGAAGTTGGAGGAAATTTAAAACTAGGGACGGGGGGGAGGGTAAAACACATATTGCTCAAGATAGTAAAGATAGGAGGGGAAATTTAGGAATAAAAAGAGGGTGGATTGGAGGGGGGGTGTACAATAATAAAAAGATCAGGGAAAAAGGAAAAAAACTGGAAAATCTCTAAATTGCATGCTGCCCAAATGCCAGGGGTCGACCAAAAAAATAAATAACAAAATTTACAAAAAGCTGAAGAAAAAATTTTTGACTTTGTGGGGATAACGAGACATGGGGGACGGAGCTACGACTGGGGGTTAGTTTTACAGGGTTACATCTTTTTAGAAAGGATCGTAAAGCCCCGGAAGGGGGGAGGTTCTGTCTCTATTAAAACCCTTCTGAAGCCAACACTGCGGGAAGATATAGGTAAAGGTAATGAACAGGGAATCATTTGGGTAAATATACATGGGGGTAATAACAGTAAAAAAAATTCAAAGTCTGCTATAGGCCCCAAATAAAACAAACCCATAAAAGATGTACCTCGGGCAAATAATCAGGGGGCTATCAAAATGATTTTAAATTTATTAGGGGGACTTTTAATACCCAGACACAACGGGAATCTGAAACGTATTCAAAAAGGGAAACGGGGTTTTTTCAATAAAAAATGATAATTACCTTTGCCAAATGGTGCAAGAACCGACAAAGGGAAAAGGGCCCCTTTCTAATTTAAATATGCTAATAACCTGATAGATAACAAAGGTTTCGGGTTGGGGGGCACCTGGGATGTGCCCATAATATAAAATTTCCGTTTACCCCTTAATAAGTTTTTTGAAAAAGGGAATACAAAAACACTGAATTTTAGGAAGGCAAAATTTTTTCTGCTTGGGGGAGGGCCCAAAAACCGTATTGACGGGGAAAAGGTGTTTAAAAATTGCAGAACAAATAATAAATGGGATTTTTTAAAAAAACATTCTGGGATCCCACTTTAGAGGTACTACCTTAGGGTAATAAAAAAATTAAAACGGGAAAAAACCCAATGTGGACAACAAGATGAAAGGAGGAAAATAAAAAACAAAAAAAAAAGCATTTCACCTAAAAAACAGGGGGGATGAAGAGGCACTAAGAAGCATGGGAAAAAAAAAAAGTGTGTAAAAAAACAAAAAAGAAGCAAAGCGGAGACGGAAAGACATATTCTATAGAAAGTAAAACTAACCCCAAAATTTTTTTTAACTATATAAATAGTAAAAAGTTAAAACAGAAAAGTTGGCCCTTTGAAAATACTGAGGGAAAACTAAGGACGATGAGAAAAAAACAAAAAATATTAAATAATTTTTTCCCACTGTATTACCCAGGGGAAAGCTTCCCTTTTAACAGAGGGATGAGGTAAACTCCAACTTAAAAAATTTCTTGTCTAACCCAGGAAAAGTGCACACTCCCTTTTGGAAGATTAAAATAGCAAAAACCCCCGGGCCCAAAGGCATAACCCACGTGTCCTAAGGGAGTTAAGTGAGTCATAGATGGCCCCTATTTTTAATATTTATGGACTGCTAAAAACTGTATGTCCCAAAGGATTTTGGGGCTTAGCAAAAGTGGTGCCAATATTTAAAAAGGGGTCAAAAAGTGATCCGGAACATAGGCCGGGGAAACTTAACCTTTTGTAGGAAAAGTTTGAAGGTTTTTCAGGATGCTTCCTGATATCTCCCTGAAAAAAAAGTATAACCCATTCCAGCAGGGTTTTTTGAAGGATGGGCCTGTCAGACTAAACTCTCAGTTTATGAGGGAATCTCTGACGGATCGGGATAGCACTGGATGTCATTTAAACTAGATTTTTCTAAAGCATTTGATAAAGTGCCACATAAAAGGTTGATAAATAAAATAGAATGCTTTGGGCTGGGGGAAAATGTGTGCAAATGGGGGAGGCAATGGCTCACTGATAAAAACAAGGGGGAGTAATTAACGGGGACATATCAACTGGTCGCTGTTACTAGTGGGGTACCACAAGGGGGGCAGTATTGGGCCCTATCCTCTTAAAAATTTTTCATTTTTAATTTATCTTAACAGGGATTTCACATTTTAAAATTTGATCTTTTTCAGAGATACTAAGGGCCCGTAAAGTAATAAAAACAAAAGGGATAATGTTTATTACAAGGGGCTGGAAAGGGAGGCCCTTTGGGAGGGGAAAGGGAAGGGGTTTAATACAAAATGCAAGGGGATCACATGGGGGGAAAAATCCCCTTACATGAAATTTAAATGAAAAAAAACTGGGTAAAAGGACTGGAAAACGGGAATCTGGTGGGCAGTAAACTTTAAATTTTACAGCCATGTCAGGCAGAAGGGCCCAAGGTAATAGGGTAGGGTGTATTTAAAAGGGGCTAGAGCACATGATGGAAAATTAATTTTCCATTTAAAAAATCATGGTTTTAACCCACACATAAATTTTTGGGACTTTTGGGACCAGGCACGGAAAAAATTTTAAACTTAACATAAAAAGGGGGGCAACAAAAATAATAAAAGGGGCTGGGGGGACTACAGTACCCAAAAATTACAAATTTGGGGTTTTTTTGTTTTGAAAAAGACGGGTCGGGGGAATAATTAGTTTTAAAAACACAAAAGGTCAATATGATTTTCCCCAAAATTTTTTTTTATACCCAGGGGTTATCTTTAAAAAAGGGGGGATCCCCTACGTCTTGGGGGAAAAAAAGTTTTTAAAAAATAAAAATTTTTTACTGTAAGCAGGAACGTGAAAACCCCTCCAAATTTTCAGGGGAATTAAAAAGTTCAAAAGGGTTTAGATGATTTTGGGGGCGGAATTATAAAAATTTATGTCTGGATTCAGGGGAGGGGCATTGACCAGGGGGTTTTTCGATTTTCCAATTATCGGGGAAGGGAACTTTTTTTTAAAATGAGGACAATTGGGTTTTACCTCATTGGGGGTTTTTTTTCCTTCCTCGGTCAACACCTTACAAGCAGGGTGAAATATGGACCTTTCTTTTTTCGGCCCTTTAAAAAATGAAATATGAAACTACTTTTTAAATAACAAAAATAGAAGGGGCTTTAATAGGAATATTTGGGAGAATCCCCAAAGTTCCCCATTAAATAACTAAATCTTTGTGAAATGGATACTGGAGCAGATTAGCAGCTGCAAGTCTCAAACGACAGCCAAGACACAACATCTGAACTTCAAGGATGTAAAGCCGCTAAAGGATAGTAGCTTTCTTTACCTTTGAAGCTAATGCATCTGCAGGGTTTAAACATCATAACAGGGTCTAAAAATTTTTTAAATTTTTTCTGATTCTGGTTGGAAGGGGTCTTTAAACTAATTTTGGGTTTCAGAATTCAGAGGTGAAATCAAGAGTTTTTTAATAGATACATAGGTTATTTTTATAAAAAGACAATGTTAAAATTTGACAAAAATTAACCATTTTTCCAATATTAGAATGGAAAATAGCGCTGCTAAAGAAATTAAAATTTTACATTTTGATTTAACTTAAACTTTCAACCAAAGAGACCCTCAAACATATCAATAATAGTATTTCCAAAGTTTACTGTCAATTTCTTTTGGTAAAATATGATTAGGATGCTTTTGTTTTGTAAGGTGTCCCATCTCCAAAAAACCTCATTGTAGAGCCCAGCTTTCCGGGAATGTTGCTCCAGGGCAAGAATGTTTGATAAAAATGTTCCCCCTTGTTCATCTCACAAACCCTAAGTTCCAGAAAAAAGTCAAGGCGGAGTTAAAAAAGGAACCTTAAAACTTTATCAACCCTGTTCTGTGTTTTTTCATAATTATGACATGGGGGACATCTATGAATTTGCATTTCTGTAACTTGGCACCGGAACACCAGTTCTAAATATATATAGAGGAGTGTATAATACAATAGTATAAATGAAAGTGTTATGTGCCAAACATTTTTGTCGCATAACACTCAAAATTGGCGCATAAGTGCTTTTGGGTCAAACCTTTTTGGGCTTTTGCACCAAAATTTTGGGCCATTAAAAGTGTAAACAGAAATTTTTTTCCCCCAAGTTTGGCCGTACACCTGTTCAATCATCTATAAAACCGACAATATCATAAAACACTGGTGCATGCACGTGTATACGTTTCCAGAGTCATCATCTCTTCTGTTACCCAAAAAGCCATGAATAATTGCTTTTCAAAGAGGACCAGGCTGCTAACTAAAAATTCTTTAACTTAGCTAAAAAAATTTGGTTTTTCAAAAATTTCCTTTTTTGAGGCCCCAAAAAATATGGCTCCTTTTTGCCAACAAACCCAAAATGAGGAGAAATATGAAACGCGACTGAACCATCATACATGACAATTTACAAAATAGCTTTTTTCCTCTCATAGTCAAACAACCTTAAACTACCAATACATTGCCCTCTGTTACTGTTTTTATATTTTTCTATGCATTCTACATCCAAATTTAAATTTTTTAACCATTAAAAATTTAAAAAAATAATATAATATTGATTTTACCTTTTTAAACAGAAGATCAGAGAGAGGAAAAAATTCCCAAAACCTTGCTGACACAAAATTTGAAGGGAGATTCGAACTGCATACAAAAAAAACAATTGGGTTTTTACAATACAGAAGCAAAATGACTATTGACATCTCCTTACAAACAAAGCTCGATCGTAAACATCAAATGGGGTTTTAATTTCAAAGATCTGAGCCCTTTTTTTTAAAGATGCCAGTTTTTCAAATAAGCTAGTGAACCACAAGGGTCACCAGGAATAGGCATTGATTGACAAATGGGCACCAAACAGGTGGGTGACATAAACTATGGGCACCGGATGGGTATTTACAAAAAACACCACAAAATTTTTTTTTTGTCCCCCGGCTACCAAGGCAACTCAAAAAAAACCTTATCCCACCTATTTAATAATTTAAACTAACTCTTTGATACTTAAAGGGAACCTGTTACGTTGCACAGTGAAGGCAGCATAAGCTAGTGACACAACTGCTTTTTCTAGTGGCCTGTGGCCAATAATTCCATAACTCACAGCAGTTGTGGAGCATTTACTTTACAAATTTGGTAGCACGTAGCCTGCCCTGCCAAAAAACAGCCCAGTTTATTCATGAGCAACACTGGACCCGCCCACCTGATACAGATTCCGCTGCTCTGAATATATAGTAAACTGTCAATCAATGTTGGGTGGGCAGGGCTAGCAGCCAATCATTAATAACATGGACTCTTCTCTGCAAAGCAAGCTGGCTAATGTCAGATTTGTAAAGTAAATGCTCCATAACTAGTGTAAGATATAGAATATATAAATAGAAATGGCCTGATTGTCCTTAACTTGTCCTCAGTAAGTTTAGCATAAGCAATGTGACAGGTTCCCTTTTATCCTAGTGAGCAAGGGTCTCCCATAGATCTCCGTGCTGGATACCATTATAGGCAGGTTTAATGCATATATAATGAAAAGAAGTCTAGAACATAGTTACAGTACATAGTTACATAATTAGTACGATTGAAAAAAGACATATGTCCATCAAGTTTAACCAAAAAGAAAGAAGAGAAAAAAATGTCGCTGACGTATGAACTCTAAAGTATGATAAAAATAGGCTAGGAATCCAAACAAGACACACACAGTACATACATAGTTGAAAATAAGTTAGATAAAAAACGCTAAAAGAAATGTGTTTCACGCGGTTCATCCTTTGCCTCCTCAGGTCCAGCGTGCAGTAAACAAGATGCAATAAAACCCATATTGCATGAGATACATTTAAGGGTTCTCTGGCATTTTTTTTATTATTTTTTAAAAAGAACTTGATGAAAAAAAGAAAACAGAGGCCTTATTTACCTCCCCAGTCTTCCTCCACCACAATTCTAGCAGCTCCCAGTTGGTCTTTTTCTCCTAGTACCTGGTCTTGACACAGGAAATGCCCACTCAGCTAATTGTTGGCCGCAGCAGTGACCCACATCAGGCAGGGATAGGCTGAGCAGGTATTCTAAACCATTTCCTATGTATTAAGAACAGGTACCAGGAAGAGGAGATCAGCAGGAACAGGGCGAAGCAATTGAGGAACATAGGGGAAAAAGAGTTTTTCGAATCTAACTATTTTACATTAAGAAAACTTTGCCAGACAACTCTCTCTACTAATCTATGGTGGTGGGAATTCAACATAATGGATGTATATTGATAACTTGCTATTTATAGTGTCAAAGTAAGAAGCAAATGGATACCAAGAAGTCTTTGAAAAGCTGGGATGAAATTAGTGACAGAGAGGATAGAAGATAGGGACATTTTAATAAATAGGGTGAAGTCATAGAAATAATAAAAGAAGGGAGTCAAACTGTACCGTATTGTGTGTATTGTAAGTTAATTTATATTCCCGCACGCCCGTCTTAGTGACATGAACAGAGGAAACATTCTGTGCTGTTCCTATCTGTGACCTGTCCCCCATCGTGATTTAGGACATATTGGCATCTCTCCATAAAGATCAACTGTCATATCACTGTTTACCCATCCAAAATCTGAATATTACATAGTTAATATGATTGAAAAAAGAAAAATGTCCATTAGGTACAACCAAGGGCGGGGAAGGATGTGGATGAAGGGAGTGGTAGAGGTAATTTTTAAGCTTTGTTTCCCCTGCTGACGAAAACTTTGGAACCCATAAGGCACAAACCAATCTGTCCTACAGAAATATTTTATTTCCGATCAGACTGGATCTAGAAGTTTTATACGGCTACATAAGTATTCATGTTATTTAATTGTAAGTAGTTATGTTATGACAGATCTTCTTTCTTTTTATACTCTAATATTTTTTTTTCCAGGTCAGATACTTCTATTTTACTTTGTATTTTACCTATTTCTAACTGGGATGTTTGCATTATGTATATATGGACTTCTTCTCACAATAAGCCCCTACGTACCTACATACAGAGACAGAGTTTTTCCACCAGGTAAGTTCTATGTTTTTCAGACCTCTATTTATTGTAAAGAACAGTTCTGTTGATTGACACATAAATAGCTTTTGATCATAAAGTCAAATTTTAATGATCTTCAAAATCTCTGTTGGATCTATTGTTTGAGGATAGGTAAGAGTAGAACTTGATCCATTGCTTCACATCTATTATCATAAACTCAGATTGAACTGGAATGCTGTACAGAACTGACTCTTCCAGGCAGCATTTGTAATGGTATAGTTGACAGCTGTTGCCATTAGACACCCGGAGTTGAGTCACATTTTGATGACCACTTCCTTCTATCGACATCAGCAGCGCGTAGCTCAGGTCACTTGTGGTGAACTAGCTTGGTGGGCATATAAGGTGTGTGATAGGCAGTCTGCCTACATATTCCTTATTGCTGTCTTGGGTTAAGGGGGTGATTTATCAAAATGGCACAAAGGGATGATTTCTGACTTTCGAGACAATGGCGACAGAGTTTCTGTAACTGTGCAGTCCATCAACTGTTCGCATGCTGTTGTGGTGAAAGTGTATTGTGAGTGGACAAATGTCACCATTGTAATTAAGCAACCAGGACACAGCGGAGGAAACCACTTGTCACAAATGTGAAAGGTAAACGTCAGCTATGAAGGTGCGCAAGGCTAGATTGACATCCTACAGTGGAGCAGGTAACGGAAAGCGCATAGATGTCAGCTCACCTACTTGATTGCAACCCGGACACAAAAAAATACTAAATACAGAGAAAGAATACTACATAGTACTTTTGTACTAGTGACAATGATTTGGTGGTGTCACTGTGATGACTAATGGATTTTGTTTTAACTTTTGGACCTGTACCTGTAATATCTATGGTGCTGGATTTTCTATTATTTCTTCTCCAGTGGAGTAGAAAGTTGCAACCAACGAAAAGGCTTCAGTTTTCATGGCAGTATCAGAATTGCCTTTTATCAGAATTGCTTATCAGGGTTTGGGTTTTTTAAAGAAAGTCATTTTTTAAATGCTTCATTAAACAGATGAGAAACATCAGACAAAAACCCAAAACCAAGTGGAAGAAAATTCCCCGTTTTGGCACTTTTTCCAACCTTGGTGGTGCTTTTCTGTGCCTGAAGCCACGATTATTTTTTTTAAATTGGGCAAAGCCGTTTCTCCACCAGTGCAGAGAAGATGGAAGAACATTGCACGTCCTCCCGCATCTCTCTCTGCAGATTGCAGACTGCCACACTCCCCACCCTCCAAAAAGTCACCAAACTCCCCTGCTACCTGCCACCCCCAACCCACCCCAAACCAAACCACCCCACACAAACATAAAAAGGATAGTGCCCAGTATAGCAGAAAATTTGGAAAAGCCCTGCCTTTCATAAATACAACGGGAAAACCAGCCCTCCGGGGATTCAGATACAGAGCCATTTGCTAGGGGTTTTCGGGAAAAAATACACCAATGTTTTAGGGGGGACCGGGTTAGGGGCCCCTTTAAAAAAGGAAAGGGGGGTAAACCTTTTTGGGTAATCCAAACTGACCAATCCCCAGAGCTTTTTCGCCGGGCCCTTTCCCTGCAAAACCTTTTCAATTGGTTTTCCATGAGAAAGGGGAACAAAAAAAGGCCCAAGGGTAACCAAAACTGGGAGTCATAGCCCCCACTCTGGCTACGCACTGCAGATCTGTGAAACAAAAAAGAGTAAAGCTTTCGCATCAAAGCGGGGGGTAAAACGGCTGCCCTTTCCCAGGAAAAGTCCTTTCCCCAATTCCTGGGGGCCCAAACCTGTTTTTTTTTACTTGAGGCTCCCAGTGGATTTAATTTTTGGGGGCACAATTCAATATTTGCTGAAAAGGGAAAACACATAGGTTCAAAAGGAAGGGGCCCAAATAAAAAAAGCCCATGGACACCAGGGGGGGGGCCTCAAGCCAATAATTTCCCCTGATAGGCCCCAAAGGAGCAACCCCTACGGGCCCAAAAAAAATCATTGGTGGCCCCCAGGGTCCCCTGTACAACACTGACTGCTCATACTACTCATAACTCTTGCTTTTTGCCTCTCTTTGTCTGCCTTTCTCCCTTAAAAATAGCCCCAGGCCTGCTATCCTCAGGGATCCACGTTGCCAAGGGGCCCATTGGAGATTTCTCCTGCTCCCCTGTGGGTCAGTCTGAGTCTGAGAGAAGTAGTGGTTGTATTGCCAAAACATTATTTGGAGGGTATATAAAACCCTTTTAAATTTTGGGGTTAAAATTTCCCTGGACTTTTTTCTGCGTCAAAAAAAGGAAAAAAAAAGGCTTGTTTGCCCCCAAACGAATTTTAAAATGTTTCCCAATTTTTGAAGCTGGAATTCATTTTTGGCCCTTTTTTTTATGGGAAAAACGTTTAAAGGAAAATTAACTTCCCCCCCGGATCATGAAAAATAGGATTCCCAAGGGAAAATCAGGCTGCCCTTATAAACTCCATTTAGTCCCTGAAAAGTTTCTACGTTGGGTAGTGACCTTGCAGGACCATTCTCTCAGTGACTTCACTTCCTGAAAACATTTCTGGAGACTGTGTTTATCTGTGCTTACTATGGACCTCAGCGTCTATATGAAATAATTATCGTTAGGATTTCTACATTTTGACGTTGAATATAATTTCCCAAGTAAAATTAAAAAAAAGTTCATCTATCATTGATGAAAATAAGTTCTTTTGTCATCTGATTTTTCCTATAGACCTGCATTTCTAGTACGTTCAAATATGCATTTGCAAATTTGTTCTCATACTAGAATTATAATTGTCTATCTTTTATTCAGAAAGAAAACCCATGTCCAGACCAGGGGGCAAAAGGATTGTCATAAACGGGATCTTTATGTTGAAAACCATCTCTATGAGTCAGAGTGAGGAACCACTAAGTAACAATGGTTCCTGATCTAGGAACCTCCCATCCATGCATACATGTTCCCCCACTTTTGAATGGTGGCTGCTGCATGTCAAATGGACAACTGCAGCACCTTTTTACAATAGTAGTTGATCAACATGGGTTCTACAAGATGGATCCATGCCAATCAGCTGATTAGTAAAACGGCTATTATTAGAGGAGGGATCATCTTCATGGGAAATTCCTTCAAAGTTAAAAGAACTGCATTTTATGTGGTACCCATATGTGGCTTCTCCCTCTTCAAAACAATTGGAGCTTTAGAGACTGTCAAGCTCTGTCTGCAGAATATCAAATCATATTTATTAAAAGCACAGATTTCGCTATACTGCCAGCATAACTGCATCTAGCACGCTGTGTTCTATCTAAGGGTTTGCAGTAAAAAAAAAAAAAGCTTTCTTTTTTGTAACTATCTGTGTGGTTGTGTGTATATAAATTAAATTTAAAAAAATTATACTTTTGGAGTCGATTTCCCCTTATTATGACCACCAGCTTCTACCAAAAGACTAGACAATAGATGGGGGGGAATAATCATTTTTTTTGAGTCCACTGCGGTCCCACTTAACGTGAACGCACTCGCATTGACCCGCCGGCCCCCCTAACTTACCTGCCTCCCCTCCTGCACAACTCCCATCTTCGCTAAATTTGGGGCACTTTCCCGCTTTTAAGGTGTACACCCCGGGTCTCTGAGATCTAACGGGCCAGCAAGCTGGTGATTGGATAATCACCAGTCACTGACCCTATATCTTGTGGCCAGCTCTTTCTTGCCCTGCCAAGTAATGGTGCTCCTAGGTGCCATTTAGTGAAAGACTTGCGTTGCTGGTTATTCTGTGTACCAGACTTTCTTGCCCATGTATAATGACCTCATTGCCTGCTGCTTGCCCTGACCTTTCTACCTGTCTCTGACTATGTCACTGCATTCCAATTTTGTATCACGCTGCACACAGGATGCTATCGCAAGCAAGTTGCGTCAGGGGCAGCGACCTGAGAGTCTTTCGCTGCACAAAATCAAGAGGCCTTGTGGCGGGCTCTGATGAAGAACGGTAGTCTCCTTAGCCCCTGCTAAATGATGTGGCTTATAGCAACGCTTGAGGTGGTAGAGCGTATCCACTACATCCGTAACAGTATACTCGGCCATGGATTCCACCAGGGTGCCTCTGCCAGATGCTCCAAGACATCACGACTGTTGTGGCCCAGCATAGTCAGCGTTTTGATTTTCGGATGGTCATGATTAGTTGTAGCGATTTGCTGTTGCTATCGAGAATCGATCGATTGTCGATGTCGGACGCTAACGATAAAAGGTTTTTGATACGTGAGCAATCGATTCTATGCGCGAAATGACCATTACAGTCTATTGGGAGAGCAACAACACCGTCTTTATTACACCAAACAAGGCTGGAGAAGAAGGCTGAAATTACATTCCACCAAATCAGTCAAATGGATACGTGTACATCTTCCGGCAACACACTTAGGTTATAAAAGTCACAGAAAAAAAGTCACAGACCATTTACTCATCCCTGTCTTGTACCACAGCCTGACCCTTAAACATGCATCACCCACAAATTAAAAAGTGCAAGAAGCAGTTATATTTGAACCATCATGTTAACTTGAACTGGTCATTGAATATCCACATGTCCTGGAAGCTGCATGAGCCCAAACACTGCATGACCCCCACATTTGAAAAGTGCCGCAAAAAGGAGTCTTTCAACCATCCATTTTAGTTGAACTGGACATTGACTTACCTGTCCTGGGCCACAGCATGAGCCCCAAACCTGCATGACCCCCAAATTTAATAAAATGTGCCGGAAAAGGAGTCTTTCAACCACCATTTTAGTTTCACTGGGGACATTGACTATTGTCCTGCGGCCACAGCATGAGCCCCAACCTGCATGACCCCAAATTTAAAAAGTGCCCGGAAAAAGGAACAAAAGGTGTCTTTCCAACCCCAATTTTAGTTGAATGGACATTGACTATACCTGTCCTGGGCCACTGCATGAGCCCCTAACCTGCATGACCCCACATTAAAAGTGCGGGAAAAAAGGGAGTCTTTCAACCACCATTTAGTTTCACTGGTACAGTGACTATACCATGTCCTGGGCCACACGCATGAGCCCCAAACTTTGCATGACCCCCACATTTAAAAAGTGCCGGAAAAAAGGAGGTCTTTCAACCACCATTTTAGTTTCACTGGACATTGTCCTATACCTGTCCTGGGCACGCATGAGCCCCCAAACCTGCATGGACCCCCACATTTAAAAAGTGCCGGAAAGAAAAAAGGAGTCTTTTCAACCACCCTTTTAGTTTCACTGGACATTGAATATACCTGTCCTGGGCCACTGATGAGCCACCAAACTGCATGACCCCCACATTTAAAAATGTGCGGAAAAGGAAGTCTTATTAAACCAGCATTTTACGTTGAATGGACATTGACTATTCCTGTCCTGGCCCATCAGCATGACCAGGGCCCGAGGTTACTGTGGGTGCGGTGGAAAGCCCAGGACTGGCTTCTGTCCATCTATTAACACAGCAGGTTAAAATGCACTGCATGAACGCTGCAATGAAAACTGTTCATTGCTGAAGCAGAGTGTGTGAAGCGGAAGTGTGAGAACTCCAGCCTTTCCTCTGTACACGTCAATACCTGGGTGTCTAGCGCTTGCCCCTCCTTATGAGTATGGAACCATTGAGCTTCACTGAAATACTGGTGGTTAACGCTCTCTTGTTACACCCAGGTGCCTTTATCTTGGCCATTCTCTTTTCTAATTTTACTCAACGTGCTGGAGGAAATGGGTTCTCTGTACTTTGTTCTACTGTCCCGTCGGGGCCTCCATACTCCTTGTCCTACCTGAATAACCCTACATACTGGTCAAGTTTTCACTGTACCTCATTGTTCAATTCAGAGGAATTTTTTTAGCATGCTATTTTAGTACCATGCAAGTTTTTTAGTACTTTAATTCTAGAAAAAACATTTATAAAATAGGATGGAATCCCACCATTGTTCTTTGTTCTCTTTTTTTTCATTGTATTAAATGGGTTTGGTTTATCTCATAATAAGGGATTGATAGCTATAGTTAAAGATCTTGCAAAAACAATTCATTTTGCCAATATGTGGTCCATTAAACAGTGTCCTACCTATTCCGGTTTCTGACTCACATCCCCTTGAGACTCTCTTGGAACAATTGTGGGAGAACATTGTCTGTCTAGAAGAAAACAAAATTTTTTAGATTAGGACCTGTGTTATAGCTGCATGTCACAGCAAAAATGCCCCAAAAAATTCAAAGCATGACTCTTGAGCCACTTTGGTCAATTGTGAAGAACAAATGTCTTTAGGAAAACAACATTTTTTAGATTAGGACATGTAGTATAGCTGCATGTCTACAGCAATATGACCCAAAAAATTCAATGCATGACCCTATGAGCCATCTTTTGGTCAATGTGAAGAACAAATGTCTGTTAGAAAACAAAAAATTTTTATAATAGGACTGTAGTATTGCTGCATTTCAAGCAGCATGACCACAAAAAATTATAAAAAATGGATATCTCAGCCCACTGTTACAAAATTGTGAGGGAGAAAATGCCAATTTAGAAGCCACAATTTCTGTTACAAAGGACCATGATTATTTGCTGTATCTCACTGCTACATACCCAAAAAATTATTAAATATGACTTCTCAGCCACTATTAAATTGTGAGGAGGAAATGCAACTTAGAAGCTCGAAACATTTTGTTCCAAAGGACCATGATTATTGCTGTATCTCACAGCAACATGACCTCAAAACCAATTGACTATGCGAAAACTTCTTAAGATAAGTGAGTAATTGGAAATAGGTGTTGTCTTGAAATACCTTGCTGTCTTTTACGTCTCCTCACAGCAAAACCAGCAAAATGAATGTTGGGAAAAGTGAATAAAATTGCAGTAAGAATCGATCATTTTAAAAAAAAGTTTCAAGGAGGAACCATTTCTGTTTGAAAAGGATGTGAAGTAGACTGGCAACTAATCGATTGACTCGGCAACTTGGGGGCCACATACATCATCAGAGATCCATGCATGATTATCTTGATGATAAGTCAAGACGATCACATTATTTGTGGGAAAGCCGGATGCGTTTGTCTGTAATGACTTCCTTCCAGCTGTGCTGAACGGTACCGTCAGATATTGACGATGGCTGCTGGGCAGGACTAAACCTATATGGACGTGACGAGCCAGCTCGGGCCACATTCGTCCAATTTTAGATACCCAGAAGTTATTGGGTCCGGAACACATGCATAAACATCGGTGTTGAGACAACAAGTTAGTCGTTGCACCATGATCTTAAGCTGTTCTATGGTGTGTTGGATTGTGTGCCCTGCATTCGCATGCGTAGGGTGAGGTGCGGGGTAAACAAAGATTGCCAGGGTCACCCATTAGGCTTCTGCCACCTTGCATGCATGCTGCCGCTTCGCCTAATAGGCACTCTACTGCTGTCACGTAGCTTGATGTTGTTACCACCGTGACATTTGGGGAACGTGAAGCAGAGCAACAGATGTCTCCAGTTGATCAATCAGCAAGGTCTCAATTCCTGCATTTTACTCTCTATTTGGGTGGGTTGGAAGGAAAAGTGTGCATTTTGTTTTGTTTCGGGGGAACCAGGAGGTTCGGCCACCCAGTAACTGTTGTTCATTTTGATGGACTTAATGCGGAGGTTCACTGTTGGACGGACAATGGGAGCATTCAAAGCCACTCATGTGCACGAGATGGAGCTTGATTCCAGCCTCTGGTCGAGGGGCACTAGCAAACTGTTCTTCATCATCTTCCTCCTCCGCCTCAAATTCGCGCCAAACTCTTTCCAAGGCAGGGACGTCGGTAACCATCGCGGTGTTTAGGAATACCTCCTCCTCTCTCCTCTGCTGCCTCCGGCACAGCTTCACACAGCACCCTCTGCTTTGCTGAGATGATGCACTGGGGAAGGGAGCTGATGCGCCACCTTGCAACTAGCTTCTGGAACCGAACCACTGATATTGAAGACCGATGAAAATTGTGAAAACTGTCGGGCCTTGGGGATTTGACGGAGAGAAAGGCTCCGTGTACGCATTTGTGTCAGTATCCTCCTCCGGTCGCTGGCGGGAACTGTTTTTCAGAGTGTCCAAACGATCGTTCCAGAACTATGAATCACCACAATGCTCATGTGACAAGGGCATTGTCAGCACTGACCATTTTGGTGGCTTTTTCAAATACTGGCCAAGGATGGTCGCAAGAGATCTTTTCACCTGCTCCCCTCCTCGGTGGTTCAACACCCCGAGGTCCGTACCGCTGCTTGTCAGGCCATGTGTCAACTTCGTACTGCGTAATGGCATTGCGCTGCCGCCACAATCGCTGGAGCTTGTGCGAGGGTGGAATTCCAGCGTGTGTCTGCCAGTCAACATTGAGGACGGGTTTTGACGGGGGAGGCCGAGCTGACGCTGCAAGCAGCCAGGCGGGCGTAGCAGGGTGGAGGCGAAGGCGGAAGTGCGAACCTCGAACTCGAGCCTTCTTCAGCAGGCCCCCTGTCCAGACCGGGTTAGCTCTTTAGGAAATTTCTGGACGACAAGGTTCATGACAAGTGACAGGCAAAGGGATGTGCTTCAGCCTACCGATCTTAAGGGCGGCCAGCAGATTCTTCGCGTTATCGCCACACCCCCTTGCCTGGGCACAAGGTTCTATCAACCCGAGCCAGCGCTTGGTCTCGTTGCTTAGAGCGTCACAGCTCCTGTCCTGCTGTGATGGACGGTTCTCCTAGGCTAGATTAATTTCAACACAGGCCTGGGATGTCTATGGGCACGTGATGCCACAGAGGACCTTCCGGGGGAAAGAGGCCTGCACCATCCCTGCGGTTTTGTAAGAGGCGTGCATGACGCAGAGCCTTGAGAGCCCACCGTCAACCCCAGAGAACATCACACCCAGTACACACAGTCGAGCTGTCACAGTGATTATAGCGGCCTGGCAGTGCTTACTGTCCATCGTGTCGGTGGTTAGAGGGACTTTTCACGGACAAAGATGCAGACATTACGCAGCTCTGAATTTTAGATGACTCTTTAGGTGGTCTGGACAGGGCAGGTGGACGGCTTTTCTGGCAAAGAAATGCCTGCTGGCATTGGTATTGGGGGCATGGTGGGGAGGGCCATGTCTATGGACGGAAACCCATCTGTGTCCACCAGACGCGAAAGGCCAAACATTTCCAAGGGCCAAAAGGCCCTGGCAATGCCGAATTAGGCTTTTTTGGCTTTGGGCATGGTTTGGTGTTTTAAAGTTGTTTCTTCTGCTCCCAAACCTTGGAAGGGACAGAAGGCCTGGCGGTAGAACTGCCGCTGTACGGCGTTTTGCAGGTCGTCAAACTGGCGGAAAGGACGAAGGGGTTGGTAGGATGGCAGGTCTCTGTGGTGCTGGTGGTATGGGCGACGGTGGAGGCTGAAGCGGGGGCTGATCCCTGATCATGACTCTGAGAGGCTATGGCAGCTGAGGATCGCTTGGTGGTGGCGGAGGAGGAGAAGGAGGCGGAGGAGACAGAGGGGTATGTGACAGTGGTTGGAGCCGGAGTCGGTAATTGGCTTTTTTTGGCCAAGTGTTCCCTCCATTTAACTCATGCCATTCGCTGCATGTGACTAGGGGACTTGTTGGTGGTGGTTAACACACTTAGGTTCTTGCCTCTACTTATGGTTTACGGCAAAGGCGGATATGACATAGCTGGGTGATTCAGAGGCTTGCTCAATGAAGCCAGGCTTTTTGAGAGGTCCTGGGACCTTTTTGACGGCGATAAGCGAGGAGCGGGGTGGTTTGCGCTGACGTGGCTGGCGGAATATATCAGCGGAATTCTGCAGACGCCCTCCACCTTTTCTGGGGCGGGACCCGTATTGACACTACCCATGTCTTCCTACCTCGTCCACTGATGATGCTCGCTCGCATGCAATTTCTGCGGAAATAGACCAGGATGGATCATAATGTCGTCAATCATCATCATCATCTAACACAGTGATTCGGTCGTCTGTCTTTCTGCTCAGAGAAGCTGCGGGCTACAAGCAATGGGGCACTGCAAGGCGTTGCGATTTCCCGCCCGGGATTATTTTGTCGATGACGGCTTCCTTTCACCTCTCTGTGGCATCAGTAATGGGGGCGTCAGAGCAGGATAAATCTTCCTCTTGATCTTTTAACATGACTTTCTGACCACAAACCGATTTTTGTCATCAAAAGAGGTCTTAAGGATCAATGGATTTTATCCACAGTGGTGGGTACACGAGTGACTTTTGGCTGCTTCATGGTTGGACGGATGCTGATGATTGCTGATGACGCATTTGTGGCCGTGGACTGGGAGGACGAGGAGGTAAGGATGCTAGATGCAGGTTGCATTAAACCACTGATAGGACAGATGGCGGACGATGTTCGTTACTTAGATTCCACAGGGCCCTGACCCTGCGATGGACAGCCTGACTGTCCTGCAAACTGTACGATTCTGCTGGCATGCGTGTTGTCGCCATCACTGGAAGGAAGCAACTTCTTGTTACCTCTACCTCCATGTGCTTACCCCCCGCTTTGCTCGCTTACACCTGCATTTCGCTCATTTCAGAAATATTAAAAATTGAGAAGGTATGAATAGTTTTGGAAAGTTCTCTTATTAAAACACGGCAAATATCAGCTATTCTCAAACCCCTACTAACCAAACAAAATTGCTGGGATTAAATTTAACTGCACCATGGTTTGTCCTATCAACAAATCTGGACTGGGCCAAAAGCCAAAAAAACACGTATCTGTTATGTTTTGGACATAATAAACTTTATTTTTTGAACATTTCAATTCACCTGTGGTGAATATAGAATTGCTGTTTTAAGATTTACGTAGATGTCTGCGTCAATGAAACAGTGTGGGTGCGCAGAAGTCAAAAAAAAACACGTAACTGTTTTGTTTTGTATAATAAACGGTATTTTTTGCACCTTTAATTCATGTGGTGAATATAGAATTGCTGTTTTAAGATGTACAGTAGATGCTGGTCAATGAAACAGTGCAGGGTGCGCAAAAGTCAAAAAACAGTAAAAACTGTTATGTTTTGATATAATAAACGGTATTTTTTGCACCTTTCAATTCACCTGTGGGTGGAATATAGAATGCTGTTTTAAGATTTAAGTAGATGCTGCGTCAATGAACAGTGCTGGTGTTGTGCGCAAAAGTCAAAAAACACGTAAAACTGTTAATGTTTTGCATTAAATAAACAGGTATTTTTTTTGACCTTTCAATTCACCTGTGGTGAAATTTAGAATTGCTGTTTTAAGATTTACGTAGATGCTGCATCAATGAATCAGTGTGGGGGCGCCAAAAAAGTCAAAAAACACGCTAACTGTTATTGTTTTGATATAATAAACGGTATTTTTTGCACCTTTACAATTACCTGTGGTAGAAAAGAATTGCTGTTTTAAGATTTACGATAGATGCTGCGTCAAATGCCAGTTCTGGTGCGCAAAAGTCAAAAAACACGTAACTGTTATGTTTTCGATATAAATAACGGTTATTTTTTGCACCTTTCAAATTCACCTGTGGTGAATAAGAATTGTGTTTTAAGATTTCTGTAGATGCTGTGTCAATGAAACAGTGCTGGGTCGCAAAAGTCCAAAAAAAACACTCGTAATGTTATGTTTGATATAATAAAACGTTATTTTTGCACCTTTCAATTCACCTGTGGGGACATATAGAATTGCTGTTTTAAGATTTACGTAGATTGCTGGTCAATGAAACAGCTTCTGGGTGGCAACAAAAGTCAAAAAAACACGTAAACTGTTATGTTTTGATATAATAACGGTATTTTTTTTGCACTTTCAAGACACCTGTGGTGAATATAGAATTGCTGTTGTAAGATTTAGTGTAGCATGCTGTGTCAATGAACAGTGCTGGGTGCGGCAAAAAGTCAAAAAACCTCGTAACTGTTATGTTTTTGAATTTTTGATATAATAATCGGTTTTTTTTGCACCTTTCAAATTCACCTGTGGTGGAATATAGATATTGCTGTTTTGAAGATTTAGGTAGATGCTGCGTCAATGAAACAGTTCTGGGTGCCGCAAAGTCAAACAAACACGTAACTGTTATGTTTTGTTATATTAATACGGTTTTTTTTTGCACCTTTCAATTCACCTTGTGTGAATATAGAATTGTGTTTTAAGATTTATGTCAGATGCTGCGTCATATGAACAGTGCTGGGTGCGCAAAAAGTCAAAATAACACGATAACTGTTTTGTTTTGATATAATAAAACGGTTATTTTTTGCACCTTTCAATTCACTGGTAGGTGCATTATAGATTTGCTGTTTTAAGATTTACGTAGATGCTGCGTCAATGAACAATGCTGGGTGCGCAAAAAGTTCAAAAAACACGTAACTGTTTTGTTTTGATTATTATAAACGGTATTTTTTCTGCACCTTTCACATTCACCGTGGTGAATATAGAATTGCTGTGTTTAAGCTTTACGTAGATGCTGCGTCATTGAAACAGTGCTGGTTTCGCGCCAATAGTACAAAAAACACGTAACTGTTATGTGTTTGATATTAATACTCGGTTTTTTTTTGCAACTTCAATTCACCTCGTGGGTGATATGAATTGCTGTTTTAAGATTTACGTAGGATGCTGGTCAATGAACAAGTTCTGAGTGCGCAAAAGTCAAAAAACACTTAACTGTTTATGTTTTGATATAAATAAACGGTATTTTTTGCACACCTTTCAATTCACCTGTGGTGAATATTGAATTGCTGTTTTAAGATTTACGTTGTTGCTGGGTCAATGAACAGTGCTGGGTGCGCAAAAGTCAAAAAACACGTTAAATGTGATGTTTTCTGTTCACGATACACGGTTATTTTTGGCAACAAAACAAACTGTGCTGATACAAGATTGCTGGTTGGTAATTTAAGTGCTAAGGGGGATATATCAACAGTCAAAGGGTGTAATGGGTAAAATTGAACTCCTATCTGAAATGTTACTGATAATAAATAGTGGTGTTTTGCAAAAGCTAACAAAGAGACCTGCAGTTACTAGAAATTATGTTTAATCCAATATAGTTCAGGCTGCCCAATATCCTGAAATATTTCAATAGCAAACTGTTAATAATAAAGATATCCACGACCAATGTCAACACTTAGTCTTGTGATCTTTATCCAGTGTACTTTATAGAAGAGCTTGTCTGTGTCTTCGCCGCGGGACCACCCCCCCCCCCCCCCCCCCCCCCCCCCCACCCACCCCCCCACCCCCCCCCCCCCCCCCCCCCCCCTCCCCCCCCCCCCCCACCCCCCCCCCCCCACCCCCCCCCGCTCCCACCGCCGTGAATTTACAGCGGTAGTTGCTGCTTTTAAAATTCCTCTAGATTTCTACATAAAATGTTCAAATATCTAATCTAAACTAAAATTGGAAAGCGATCACAGCTAATAGTAGAGGTTTCTTCTGTGCAGACATTAGACTAATTTCGCTGAGCTGTTTGGCCAAGGCAGAGCGGCGGGGGGAAGGCTCTTATCCTATGAGAGCTGAGAGACTCTGAGGCTGAAAACAGGAAAAGTTGTTCTATGTTTTAAAACGGGGGTCATGTGATTTTTCCAGCCAATCGCAACCATACACATCCCAGTCATGACGTCGCTCACAACTTCTCACCCTGCTTATCTATTCTGTAATCTCATTTGCTGGCCGCAACAAAATTAAGGAGAGGGCGAAAAAAAAAGGCGCGATCTTAATAGATGATGCACAGAATTTAACCTTAATTATCGCATGATCTGGAAATTTCGATCACCATAAAAACCTTGCCGATTTCAACTTTGTCGATAAAAATCGCTCAACACTAGTCATGATGCAAAATCTTGCTGCCTGTCTACTTTCGGCCACACCTGCGCCACCACCCGTGGCAAGTCCATCTGCTATGGCTCCTGTGATGCACCCTATATTGCACCTGTCCTTCCCGCCTCATTATCTCGGGAATCTGAACACCTGCAGGGGGTTCATTAGCAAGTGTTCCATTCACATGGAGATGATGGCACACTGCCTTCCATCAAAACAAGCCAAGGTGGCATTTGTCGTGAGCCTCGTGTCCAGCAAAGCCTTGGGCTGGGTTACTCCCCTTTGGGACCGTGGGGACCCCATGGTGGCTAATGTTAAAGTGTTCTTGAGGGCATTTCATGATGTACTCGAGGAACCTGGATGTGCGTCTTTTGCTGAAGTTGCTCTGTTCCGCTTACGTTAGGGTGCCTCTTTGGTGGGACAATACGCTGTGCAATTCTGCGCACTCTCGTCGGAATTTGGGTGGAACAACGAGGCCCTTCTTGCTATCTTCTGGCAAGGCCTCGCTGGTAAAATCAAGGATGAGCTGGCCAGCCGAGATCTTGTCACCTCTCTGAATGAGCTAATCCATTTAGTGACCAGAATTTATATACAATTCAACGAGAGAAAACATGAGCTCCGCCAGCAACGCAAATCCATGCAAGAGGAAAGAGTCACCTGACCGTGGAAGAAAGCGCCTGCCGATACCAGAAGAACCTCTGCCTCTACTGCGCGCAGTTTTGAGAATTTCATAAAGGATTGCCCGCTGTGTCTGGGAAATTCCTGCACCTAGGATTTGTTTGAGAAGCGTCCCTAGGTGTGAATGCTACCTCTCCATGGTGGACCATCTCGGTACTTCTTAGTTCCTCACCTGGGAATTTCATTAATGCCTCATTGATCTCCAAATTTCCTCTCCCTTTGGTTCGCCTAGACAAAGCGTTGCTTATCTCGTCAATAAACAGAAAATGCCTGAGAGACTCCATTCCGTATCTGAATGAACCTCTGATCTATTAAGTGGGTGTTTTACATTGGGAGAAGATTGTGTTCCACCTCTTGCCTCATTCTTCCTCTGTACCTCTGCTGGGACTTCCGTGGCTGCAGTGCGACGATCTTGTGCTCAACTGGCAAATGATTGAAGTGACAAGTTGGGGACTAGACTGCCACTCTCGTTACTTTATGGCACCCTGTCTGGTATGTAACCCTTCTCCACTGACACCTTCAGTACCGCCTTCAGTACCCCTGATGGACATTTTGAGTATCTGGTGATGCTGTTCGAGCTATGCAATGCTCCAGTTGTCTTCCAGGACTTCATCAATTAATTCTTTCAAAACTCCTATATATATTTGTGCCGTCTAATCTTGAATCTCATTGTGGCCAAGTTTGCCAGGTTCTGCAACAACCTCTGTACCTACAGTATATTGTCTTATCCTGACCCTGATAACCCTTCTTCCTTCTTCTGTGGGAAACAGAGCAGTCCTCACGCAAAAAAAGAAGCACCAAAGGCAAAACCATCACTTGTGTTTTTTTTTCTCTAAGACGTTCTCTCCTGCTGAAAGAAACTACACTATCGGAGATCCCGAGTTACTGGCCATTACGTAGACCTTGGAAGAATGGCGCTAGCTATTAGAAGGGGCTCATAACCCGAGTAACATATATACCGACCACAAGAACCTCCTATATCTTGCTGGCCATCCCAGGATCTGAAAATCTTTATTGATTACATCTCGTTATTACTGGTGGCCTAATTTCATTAAAGGGGTTTTGCCACAATCTCATTTTATTTCCTCTGCATCCAGCTCTTCAGCTCTGTGTGCTCAAAAGGGCCGTGTGTGATTTGTTTGAATTTTCTTATCATGTGACCCCCGCC
>JAODAL010030871.1:0-49296 GCA_025379985.1 Phyllomedusa bahiana | reverse complement strand
GGCCCTCTAATGTGTTATCACATTTTCCTGCTGCTTGAATTTCCTCATGGGCTAAATCCCACAGAACAGGGATTAGTATCTGCTAGTGGCTACTTAAAGCTTTTTGTCGGCGGTAACATCCTTGAGACCAGTAATTGCACTGTACACCTGCATCTATTCCATTATTTTATTGAAAGCTAATTATAGTATGATTATACAATTATCCTGGAAGTGTTGCATTTGTTATTGTACTTTGTTGTCTGCCTCACTCTGAACTTTTCCTAAATTTGTCTTGCACACCGTGTAATGACCATTAGTTATACAGTATATTGCTTTAGGACAGCCAACTACATAGGACTGTTCCAAAGTGTAAAGAACTAACCATTCCTGTTTCAGTGTATTTCTCATCGTTTTACCCCATAACAAGTTCAGGACAGGAGCAGGGCTGCATTTTGAATTATTTATAAAAATCTTTAGGTTTTTGGGAGCTGACAGAAGGCTAAAGTTGGACATTTGCGTTACCGCCGTACTGTAGTAATCCATATGTACAATGGACACAGCCAAAGGCTACTAACATGACAGCAACACAATAAGTACAATGAAAGCAAAGAAATAACAGGTTCCCCCCAAAAATTTTTGTGAGCCAAGAAAGATAATCTTCATTTAAAACACAGACACCTTAATTAAAAAATGATCAACAGTAGAACCACAGAAAAATTGGACATTATTTAATCAAAAACACAACAACACGGTCATAC
Source organism: Phyllomedusa bahiana (assembly GCA_025379985.1). Classification (NCBI taxonomy): domain Eukaryota; kingdom Metazoa; phylum Chordata; class Amphibia; order Anura; family Hylidae; genus Phyllomedusa; species Phyllomedusa bahiana. Next base: position 48,559 of record JAODAL010030871.1, on the reverse strand, counting down.
TTACAGCCAGGGGCGTAACTAGAGAAGCCAGGGCCCCAAAGCAAACTTTTGGATGGGCCCGCCCCCCTGCCCACCTCCTTGACCACGAACATTTACCAGGACATGCTGTAATATAATGTAGATAATACAAAGGGTAAATATCTCACCATACATATCACCATCATACTGCTACCAATCAAATCCCACTATACTAAGACCAGCATTACCAATAACACTACTACATGAGGACCTGATTATACCGCCAGAACATGACCACAAATTACCACCACATAATGACTGAATAATACCCCTACACTATTACTGATCAGTACACAAAGACCAATAGTAACGCCATATAGTGACCATATAGTGGTAGATACCAGATATACCACTATAGTTTACTTACATTTAGGGCCTCACAGGTGACGTCTTGTCTGAGGAGTCGTTCACTTTCTCTTTTCTTCTCTATTCGGTCCAGACCTCCATGATGACTTCCTCCGTCCACCACTCGTCCCTGTAGAATTTACAACACAAACACCTGAGACTCCTCACTTTTTTAAATAATTTTCCCAAGTGAGTGCCCCCTCCCCTCATATACAAACTCCCCATTTATAATGGCCCAAATGGTAAGAATTACCCCCTGGTAATTATGGGGCTCCCCCAGTCGGTATGTAGGTACAACGGGGCCCCCGGGCGGTAGCTAGGTAGCTTAGCACCCACCGGGCAGTAGCTAGGTAGCTTGAGGAGATGTAGGCAGCTTCGGCCCCCGGCAGTAGCTTAGGGTTCCTATGTAGGTAGAATGGGGGCCCCCTGTAGCTTAGGCCACCCCTGTAGGTAGAATAGGGCCCTCTGTAGATTAGTGCCCCATTGTAGGCAGAAAAGTCCCCCCTCTGTAGATTAGGGCACCCTGTAGGCAGAATAGTTCCCCCCTGTAGATTAGAGCCCCCTTGTAGGCAGAATAGTTCCCCCTCCCTGTAAATTAGAGCCCCCTTGTAGGCAGAATAGTCCTCCCCCCTGTAGATTAGAGCCCCCTTGTAGGCAGAATAGCCCCCCCTGTAGATTAGGGCCCCCTGTAGGCAGAATAGTCCCCCTGTAGGCAGAATAGTCCCCACCTGTAGATTAGAGCCCCCTTGTAGGTAGAATAGTTCCCCCCCTGTAGATTAGAGTCCCTGTAGGCAAAATAGTCCCCCCTGTAGATTAGGGCTCCTCTGTAGGCAGAATAGTCCCCCTGTAGATTAGGCCCCTTGTAGGCAGAATAGTCCCCCCTGTAGATTAGGCCCCCTTGTAGGCAGAATAGTCCCCCCTGTAGATTAGGGCCCCCTGTAGGCAGAATAGTTCCTGCCTGCAGATTAGGGCCCCCGTAGGCAGAATAGTCCCCCTGTAGATTAGGGCCCCTGTACAGAATAGTCCTCCCTGTAGATTAGAGCCCCCTGTAGGCATAGTTCTCCCCTCCCCCCAAGCATTAGGGCTCCCTATAGGCATAGTTCTCCCCCCCCCTTGATGGCCCCTGTAGGCATAGTTCTCCCCCCCCCATTTAGGCCCCCTGTAGGTATTTAACCCCCCCCCCTTTTTAAGCCTCCTGTAGGTATAGTGCTCACCCCCCTTCCTTTTAGAGCCCCCTGTAGGTAGTCTCTACCCCCCACAGCCTTCCTTTAGAGCCCCCCTGTAGGAATTACCCCCTCACCCCCTTCCTTTAGAGCCCCCCTGTAGGTATTCTCCCCCACCCACCCCCTTCCTTTAGAGCCCCCCTGTAGGTGTTCTCATCCCCACCCCCTTCCTTTAGAGCCCCCCTGTAGGTATTCTCACCCCCCACACCCTTCCTTTAGAGCCCCCCTGTAGGTATTCTCTCCCCTCCCACCCCCTTCCTTTAGAGCCCCCCTGTAGGTATTCACCACCCCCACCCCGTAGCTCATTACTTACCTGGCCGCGCTCCCCCGACGTCTCCGTCTCCTCCCAGCCCCAAGCCTGCTGCTTTAGGCTTGGGGCCGAGGACAGGAAGCTCGGCAGGCGGCGCGGTGACGTCACTTCCGCCGCGCCGCCTGCAGAGCGATGTACGGCAGGGAGCGCACAGCTCTCCCTGCTCCGCCGTTCATCTTAATTGTATGTGAGTCGCACGGACGTGCATACAATTAAGAGATCGCCTCTGTGAAGCAAGGGGGCGGCATCACAGGGGTAGCAGAGGTGGTAGCAGCTGCCCCGGGGCCGCGGGGTCCCCCAAGCCACTGGGCCCCATAGCAACTGCTACCCCTGCTACCCCTGTAGTTACGCCCCTGCTTACAGCTCAATGACTGGACTAAAGACCGAACTCAGTAGGAGGCAACACGAGTCCCTGTGCTACTAGGGAAAGGTAAAACAGGTGCAGATAACTAAGGAGCAGAAGCTCACACACCCATCCACTAGAGGAGCAACTGAATGATGAAAAACTGCACATTAAGTAAGTACCAATTCACACTAGTATGCAAGTATAATAGTATAATACAGTAGAACCACAAATATATCATTAATCCAGATCTAATAAAATATCAGGTACAAATTATATGTACACAAAGTATACTGGGTGTAAGGTTGGGTTCACACTTTGTTATTCATTATGTAGGAGGTCAACATTGGGTAGTGTGAAAAAGGTATAGACATCAATAGAATAAACATAGTCCTGTTTGGACTACCGTATATACTCGAGTATAAGCTGACCCGAGTATAAGCCGAGGCACCTACTTTTGCCACAAAAAACGGGACAGCTTATTGACTCGAGTTTTAACCTGGGGGTGGAAAATGAATGGTACGGTAAATTTCAAAATAAAAATGAATACCAAAAAAATTCATGAGCGGGAATGCCCATACAATATAAGCGGTTAGGCAGTTTAATTTTCCCCCATAGAAAAAAATAGGGTAGTCCCCATAGGCAGGTTATGGGCAGGATATGTCCCCTGGTGGTAATGGCAGGCCTAGCCCCCTAGGCAGGTTATAGGCATTTATAGGTTCCCATGGGGAGGTTTTATAGACTTTTTAAATACCCCCTAGGCAGGTTAAAGGGATTTTATGGGTGGGTAATGTCCCCCTAGGTGGTTTAGCAGGGTATAGGCAGGTAAGCCCCCCCTAGGCTGGTTATAGGCAGGGTACAGGCAGGGTTTAAAAAAAAAAAAAACTTACCTCGCTCCCCACTGCTCCGTCTCCTGGGGACTCTTCTTCGTCTTGGAGCACAGGCAGGGTGATGTCATCGGGCTGCGCACGCAGCGCAATGACACTGCTCCCGTGCGGGAAAAACCCGGACGCCGCGATTCGGGCTTCCCGGGCCGTCTGGGCCATGTGAAGCAGGGAGCGTCGTCTCTGCCCGCAGTGAATCCCTTCCTGGTGCCTCCGGAGGAGCGCATACAAGTGAAGAGATAGGCAGGGGGGGCCACTGTACTCGGGATTTGCTATATGCGCTCCCTAAGGAGTCGCTTTTAGCAGAACGTCCCGCCGGCACAGGGCCTTCGCGCACCTAGCCCCGACGTATCGGTAAAGCTGAGGGGGGTTTTTTCAGCACTTTTTTTGTGCTGAAAAAACTGGGCTTTACTAAATTATATACAGTAGTTTGTCGTTGTCAAACCTACAAGATTCATTTGCTTTCTATGCACTAAAAGCGTACACCTTGGGGAAATGAAGCACCCTTAGTCAAAATAGGAGTGCCTTTGTTCTGTTGATATTTATAGTCCAGCCATGACTCCATCACCGTATCCATCAGGGTACCTTTTTTCATGGTATCTCTATGGATCCCTCCGACATAGTGAATAATGACTACTGCCACTGAGGAATACCATTTCCATAAAGGGTCTTGTCTTCTTCCTATTGTGTATCAAGGGGTAATATCTTTCCCGGGCATGGGATACATGCAGGGCAAAGGTAGGCGATCGCCTAGGGCACCTAGCTCTGCCTGTCACTAGGGGGCACGGGATGGACTGGCTCAGGAGTTTTTGCCAGCTCCATACATAGCAGGTGCCGGCCTTCAAAGGTGCTGGCCACCTTCAAAGAGCAGGAAGTGCAGCAGTTTACCTTCACCCCCCTGCTCCCTTCCTGGGGGTCGGGAGGGGGGGAGGGTTTTTACATGCTCCCTCCATGCCTGGTCTACAGCTTTCTTGGCACTGACAAAGCTGCCAGAAAAAGTGCATGTGGGGAAGGGGGGCCGGGGCTTCACTCCCTCTCCTTAACCTGAGTGTGAATAAGAAGAGGGGAGCTCTTTCTCATGGCGAGGGGCTTACAAGTGGGGGGAGGAAAGGTGAAGGGGAAAAGGAAAGGGGCAGGGGGGAGAGGAACTGGTGCGAGGGGGGGGGGGGAACTGGTGCAAGGGAAATGGTACAGAGGGGAAAGAAAATGGTGCAGAGGGAGAGGAACTGGTGCGAGGGGGAAAGAACTGGTGCAGAGGGGGGAGGGAACGGTGCAGAGTGGGGGGGGGAACTGGTGCAGAGGGGTGGGGGGGGAAATGGTGCTGAGGGGGGTAGAAACTGGTGAGAGGGGGAGAGGAACTGATGCGGGGGGGGAAAATGTTACGAAAAAGGGGGAAAACTGGTGCAGAGGGAGAGGAACTCATGCAGAGGGAAAGGGGAAAATGGTGCAGAGGTTTAAGAGTAACTGAGCAAGGGGGGGAAATAAAAGGGCAAAGGGGGAGAGTAAAAGGAGCAAGGGGGAGAGCAACGGTGCAAAAGGGGGGGCAATGGTGAGAGGGGGATATTGCTAGGGCAGAGGGGGGGGAAAATTTAAATGGAGCAGAGGGGAACGAACTGGGGAGGGGGGTACAAAAATGTAGGGGGGAACGAATGGTGCTGAGGGGGGGAGCAACTGGTGCAAAGGGGAGGGGAACTGTAGCAAGGGGGGAAAAAATGGTGCAGGGAAGAGAGGAAATGGTGCAGGGGAGAAGGAACTGGGCAAAGGGGGGGAGGAACTGGGAAAAAGTGGAGAGGAAAATGGTGCGAGGGGGACGTGCTGGTGCAGAGGGGAAGTAGCTGGTGCAGGGGGGACAGGAAATGGTGCAGAGTGGGGGCAAAAAGGTGCGAGTGGGGGAAAAGGTGCAAGTGGGGCGGAAAAGGGGCAGAGTGGGGGGGGAACTGGTCAGAGTGGGGGGAGGAACTGGGGAGGGGAGGGGAATGGTTGCGGGGTTGGCAAAACTGTTTCAGGGGACAGAAAAGTTGCAGAAAGGGGGAGAAATGGTGCAAGGGGAGGAGGAAATGGTGCAGAGGGGGGGGAGAATTAGGAAGGAGGGCACCCTTTTTTTTGGGAAAAAGGGCACCATTTTTTAGGTGGGAGGGGGGCGCCATTGGCCATACTTGCCTAGGGCACCAAAATGCCTTGTCCCGGCCCTGGATACATGCATCTGACTGTTCACATTATGGAAACGAAAACATGATTTATGAAATCAGGGGCCCTTCTTCCATTGCTGCAGGGGTCAGTTTCATGCAATTGTAGACAATTTCGAGGGACAGGGTCGCTGGGACTCTGATTTGGGGGTGTGGGTATGTAGACCCATATGCAGTAAGCTGTGATGCATTGTGTGTTTCTGCACCTTTCTGTCATATTTATTTCTGCAATTTGTGCTACAGTATCTCCTTTGTGGGATCGAGTAGGCTCGCTTGTACTCAACATGCACTTCTTTGAGCTTTGGGTACATATGACCCAGTTATATGTTCACTGCTTCCTCTGACCATTTTTGCTAGGTACTAATCTGGAGATCTCCTAATCAGCTTGTCTAGCTGTTGCAGTTATTATTAATTTTAGAACAACATTGATTCCAGGGTTCCGTATATTTGAGGGGAGTTACATACATAACCTATGTAAAACAAGTACAATGGTGACTATAAAAGACTTACTGGTACAGGAGAGAGGACCCTGCCTGCCAAGGCTTACAATCTATAAGGAAGGTGAAAAGAGCCAGAAGGTGAATGTCAGGCATGTTTGAGGGGTAGTGTAGTGGCAGCAGGGTTGTTGTAGGTTATAGGCAGTCCTGAAGAGGTAGGTTTTCAGGTTGTTTTTGAAGCTAGTGAAGGTGGAGAAGAGTGTGATGTGTTCAGGCAGCGAGTTCCAGAGTATGGGGAAAGCACAGGAGAAATGTTGGAGACGGTAGTGTGAGAAGCTGACATGGGGAATACAGAGAAGAAGATCCCGTGAAGAGCAGAGATTGCATAAGTGGAAGTGTCTAGATATTAAGGCAGAGATGTATGAAGAAGAGAGTTTATGGAAAGCCTCGTAGGTCATGGTTAGTAACTTGAACTGGATTCACTGGGCAGTGAGCAGCCATTGTAGGGATTGGCAGAGGAGTAGTGAGGAGAGAGGTGGATAAGATGGGCAGCAGAGTTGAGAATGGGTTTAGTGGGGAGCAAGAGTGCTAGAGGGGAAGCCACAGAAAAAGATGTTACAGCGGAAAATGACAAGGTCATGGACGAGCATTTTTGTAGTATCAAAGTTAAGAAAAGAACGGATTCCAGTGGCGGCAGTGGAGGCAGCAGGCTGAAATAATGGTTTGGATGCATGGTGGGAAAGACAGAGAAGAGTAAAAGGTTATCACTAAGCAGGCTTGCAGGATGGATGAGAGTGTAAAGCCCTTGACTGTGATATAGATATTGGGGGGAGGGCGGGATAGAGTGGGGCAGTGGAAAGATGATAAATTCAGTTTTCTATACATTTGGTTTTAGGAGACGGGAAGAAAAGAAGAAGAAAATGTATAATAGACACTCTGGGATCCGAGAGAGCAGAGAGTTAACATTTGGGCCGGAGATGTAAAGTCAGGTGGTACTGAAAGCCATTTGGTGCTATGGGCTGATCCAGGCCAAGAGTGTAGATAGGGAAGAGTTGGGGGCCCAGTACTTAGCCCTGGGAGACACCAACAGAGAGAGGGTGAGAGGAGGAGGTGGTGTGAGAGTGAGAGATGCTGAATGTCCATGAGGTTTGAGGAGATCCAGGAAAGTCCATGATGGCAAGGAAGGAGAGGATTTTTATGAGGAGGGAATGGTCAACAGTGTCAAATGCAGATGTCAAGTCTAAGAAGATAAGGACAGAGTAGTTAGGTTTTAGTGGTTACTAAGTCATTTGTGACTTTGATTAGGGTGATTTCAGTAGAGTGGTGAGTTTGGAAACCAGATTGCAGTGGGTCAAGAAGAGAGTTGGAGGAGGGAAGGGAGGACAGTTCAAGATAGACGTGCTTTTCACGGAATTTAAAGGCAAATGGAAGCAGTGAGATTGTGTGATGGTTGGACAGAGAGGAGGGGTAAAGAGATGGTTTCTTAAGCATGGGTGTGATAGTAGCATGTTTAATGGAGGAAAGGAAGATGCCAGAGGTTAATGATAGGTTGAAAAGATGGGTGAGGGCTAGGATGATAACAGAACTAAGGTCTGGGATGAAGTGGAATGGCAGCGGGTCAAGATAATCGGTAGTGAGGTTGGATTTGGACAGTAGAGAGAAAAGCTTGTTATGAGTAACAGTAAAGAAAAATGTTAAGGGGAAAGAGTATTGTGCAGGTTCAGTTGTGGGTGTTTGGGACTGTGATGGTATAGAGGAAGTTAGTGGGTACTGTTAAGGTATAGAGGTGCAGTTTGGCTGTTATCAGTTTTTCATCACTACTTTTCCAACACATAAGCTTCAAAAACTTGCAGTTTACTTGCTGCCTAATATATCCCATTTCTTAATAGTTTTTTTGTCAACAGATGATTGCTGTTATTCACTTCTTCTTTCATTGGTTTTAATGTTATAGCTGATCAATGCATAAGAGAAGAGATAAACATGTGTTACACCGGAAGTTATATACAGTATGAGCTGTCCCACATATGTCCCACAGATACTGTATGACACAATGTAAAGTAGTCAGTGTACAGCTTTGTATAACCGTGTAAATTTGGTGTGCCCTCAAAATAAGTCAAACACAGCCATCAATGTCTAAGTCGCTGGCAACAAAAGTGAGTACACCCCTAAGTGAAAACTGACAAATTGTGCTCAATTTGCCATTTTCCACCCATGGTCTCTTGTGACTTGTTAGTGTTACAAGATCTCAGGTGTGAATGGGGAGCAGGTGTGTTAAATTTGGTGTTATCACTAGTACAATCTCTCAGACTGGTAACTCAAAGTTTAGCATGGTACCACATGGTAAAGCACTGTCTGAGGATCTAAAAAAAAGAGTTTTTGCTCTACATAAAAAAGACCTAGGCTACAAGAAGATTGGCAACACCCTGAAACTGAGCTGCAGCACAGTGGCTAAGACCATACAATGATTTAACAAGAGAGGTTCCACTCACAACAGGCTTCACAATGGTCAACCAAAGAAGTTAATTGCAGGTGCTCAGCGTCATATCTAGAGATTGACTTTTCAAAATAGACACAGGAGTGCTGCCAGCATTGCTGCAGAGATTAAAGGGGAAGGTGATCAACCTGTTAGTGCTCAGACAACATGCCGCACACTGCATCAAATTGGTCTGCATGGCTGTCATCTTAGAAGGAGAAAGTCCACAAACAGTTTGCTGAAGACAAGCAGACTAAGGACATGGATTACTGGAAGCATGTCCTGTCGTCTGATAAGCTTAGATTGTTCAGATGGTGTCAAGCGTGTATGGGGCGACAATCAGTTGAGGAGTACAAAGACAAGTGTGTCTTGTCTATAGTCAAGCATGGTGGTGTGAGTGTCATGGTTTGGGGCTGCATGAGTGCAGACGGCTGTGAGGAACAACTGTTCATTGAGGGAACCATGAATTCCAACATGTACTGTGACATACCGAAATAGAGCTTGGTCCCATCCTTTAAGAAACTGGGCTGCAGGGCAATATTTCAACATGATAATGACATCATAGTTTTTAAAATTCAATGAGGATTTGAAATTTAAATTGAAAACACTATGATTGACCTATTCTGCTTATTTTTATTGAATACAATAAAGGCTAAACACATGGGGTGAAATGTGTAAATGGGGCTGCACCAGTTTTCTGCCGTGCTTTGAGCCAAAAAACTGTTGTAGCCCTGTCCGACAGATGTATGAACTGTCCAACACCAAAATATGGCACATGCTGCGACAGACCTGCTATTTTTGAATGCGCTAATTCTATGGAGGCATGTTGCTAAGTATTGCAACAAAACAATGTCCATCTTATAAAGTTGACCTGTCTAAAAAAATGTGTGGCATAAAATATTTGGCCTCATTATACCAAACTGTCTTTAGCTAAAATTTCTTTGTTGAGTGCCGAAGCACTCTAATGCGCACCTTTCTTGGTCTATGTACTCTAAATAAAAGGGGCGTCTTTGGTTGCTAGGGCAACACAAGAAAGTCTTACACTAGAAAGTTTTCAATATATCTCATATTTTTATAACTCATAACTTTCAGTAAGATCTTTTTTTCACAACCAACGTAGAAGTTCAAGATTATGATTGATGTTAACAAAAATATAGCAACAATATTTTAGTACAAGTCCACCAAAACTTCATTATTACATTATTACAGTGTAATTTTAACTTAATATACATGATGTAATGTGCGGGGAAAAATAAAGTGTGAACTGCTTCAAGATTTTGTGTTTGGTTTCATCAAATCCAGATCATTTTGTTCAGTCTAATTGTATCTGAAAAAAAAAGAGTTTCAATTTTCAGCTATAGTATATAGCAACCAAAACAATAGTCTCTCTAAATAGTCTGACCTTGTTTAAATAAAAGTTGGCATAAAAATATATAGGGCCTCATGTATGAAAACTGTCTTTGTCTAAAACTTTCTTTGTTGAGATAGCAAGCAATTAGAGCGCACCTTTCTTTTCATATGATACTCTGAAAAATGAAAGGGGCGCTTTGGTTGCTATGGGCAACAAAGAAAGTCTTACACCTAGAAAGTTTTCAAATATATCTCCATTATTTTTTTATTAACTGAAAACCTTTCAGTAAGAGTCTTTTTTTAAACCAACGTAGAAGTTTCAAATTATGTTGATGTTAACATAAAATATAGCAACAAATATTTTAGTTACAAAAGGTCCAGTACCAAAAACTTCATTACACTAATTTACATAATTTAATTTAAAGATGTATTGGTCACAGAGCTTCACATTTAACATTAATGAGATTCCTAGGAAAGACTACATTTTCATCACTTAATTAATTAAAAGAAAAGCAAACTAAAACATCAAGTCATTTAAGAATACTTTAAATTAAAGAGAGAGAAAGTGAGATCTAATATCCAGTAAGGGGTAACTGTTTTTTTCTTATTTTGGTAAAAGAAAAACGTATACAGTATACATAAATATAGGTAGATAGACAATACATATATAGTTATAAAGTTCTAAGGTTATCTATCTATATTTGTATTTTTACTGGTTTTCTTTCTATTTACTGCGGTGCACTATATACATCTCTCTCTCTCTGTATATATATATATATATATATATATATATTATATCATATATATATAATATATATTATATATTATATATATATATATATATTATATATATTTATATATATACAGTTATGTACCAATATAAAATAAAACAGTTACCCCCTACTAGATACTGTATTAAATCTCAGTTTCTCTCTCTTTAATTTGAAGTCTTCTTAAATGACTTGATATTTTGGTTTGCATTGACTATTTCTTTTAATTAATTAAGTGATGGAAATGTGGCTTTTGCTAGGAATCTCATTAATGGTAAATGTGAACTTATGTGCCTACCTTTTACTTAACATTTATAAATATATATAAATGTATAAATATATATTTATATATTTAGAATTGATATGTCATTTATGATAAGATCATTTTAAAGTGATTGCAAACTTTGTTAAAGCTTTTACCTTTACGGTGGTTTCACACACAGCTTTTATGTATCTGGAAAGATGCCACTTCAGTATTTTTTTAGCCAAAGCTAGGAATAGACTCAGAGGGTGGCATGTATGAAATTTGTCGTGTAAACGTCAGATTTCATGAACATTATACTGGCATAGAATGTGCCTGATTTATGAACCCACTTTACAGCAGGTCATAAATCAGGCACATTGTAGCGCTTGTTACGACATTTCTGGCTCAGGTATACCACTTTGAAAGTGGTATACCTTTTCCAGCAGTAATGCACCTAGAATTGCCATAGCAAGGCTATAAATATGTAACTTTGCTACGATTTTAGTGCGCCCCCCGAAATGAGGCGCATTACAAAGTTCCGCGGACGCTCTGTAATGCGCCTGATAATGGCGTGCAGGACATTTAAACATGTAGCGATCGGGTCTGCGCCTGATATCGGGCTGGAAAGACGCCAGACATCTGCACAGCCCCATTCATACATGTCGCCCAAAATGAATGTAAAGTATAAAGGAAGGAGCTAACCTCTCCTCTTTGCTGGATTCACTTCTGGTTTTGACTCGTATAACTGCAGAAGCATTTTTTAAAGAAAAAAAAAGACGCTGTGTTAATCCACTATACGGCTGGTGTTACACAGTTTTTGTGAAAGAACAGCACACTTTTCATGGCATTTTTCACTTTTGTGCAATTATATGTCATATTAAAAAAAAAATTAAAAATTGGCATTTTAAAATGACAGAAAATAACGCTGTGAAGAAAGTCCTACACAGATAATACATCATGGTGTCGTTTATTGAGTGTATATTCACCTCAAAAACTGTTCAATCAAAATAATGCAGTAGTAAATGTCAAATTGTTACATTGCCACTTGACAGTGTCCTCTTTGCAATAAAAACATGATCTCACTGAGATGTCTGAATGCATGCAAGTAACTTCTGCAACCTATTGACATGAACTTTTACTGCAGTTGGAAAAACCTGAGAGGAAATACATTGGTAGAAAATTGAGACTGTGAAGGTCATGGCTCTAGAGACATAAATAATCTACAGTAAATGGTTTATGAGATATTCTATCGAGAACCAGACTGCAACATTGTCATCACCCCAATGACTTCCTAGTACATAGTTACTACAATGAGACTAGAACATTTTATACATTTTAGATTATTTTATTATGATGCACCTTGTGATGTATTGTATCTAGTATAAACCACTCAGCTTAATTTCCCATCAGACATTCTTTTTGATTATTTATTCCATCAGTAGTACATGGATATAGTTGAATCAGGATGTGTTTTGACCCTTCCCAGGCCTTTGGTTGACAAAAACACATCCTGATTGAACCTTATATGTGTACCACTGAGTGAATAAAGCAGCAAAGAAAAAAAGAATGATGTGTGTGCCAGGAATTTTTTTTATTTTTTATTTATTTTTTGGATTTTAGGCACTCGTGCACCACAAGCTTTCAAAGTGCAGCTTCTTTGCTGGAAACTAAGCTCAGTCAACCATGATCTTTTGTGCAAACAACTGATAATCAAAGTCAAAATTCAACTGTTCATATTTCATGTTTTAATTGATCATCATAATAAAAAGCTGTCATTTATTTAATTTATGTTTGTGGTGATATCACCTAAAAGAACAGTTGGTCAACTTATCCATCAACCGTATGTCGGCCATTTAAAATTTCATGTCTAGGTAAGAAGTAAAATGAATAGAGCACTTCATGTACTAAAAAATGAATCAAGTACTTAATATACTTCACAGCTTTCCCCATCAACTTGAGCGAGATCTCTTAATTGACTCACATTTGCTAAAGTGTCTAGTGATGTGAGACTTTAAAGCATATGTTGTGTATTATAAAAGATGTCAAAGTTATATTAAGCTTTAACATCAAACTAACTTAACACTTGATCCTGTCAACTTTTGTTTTCTGTTCCTTAAGAAAAAAATGAGAATAATACGCACTTTTTAACTTTACTCATAGTATAGGAAAAGCTCCGAAGTGCCCCCCCAAACTGTTATGAATATATCAGTTTATTTTTGAAAATGAAGTCTGGATGCTATTGCCTTCTTGAATTTTCTTGGGCTGCCTACAAGGGAGTGATTCAGACCCTGTGTTAACCTGCATAACAGCTGATAGGACCAACTGCCCTTTATGATATTTCCAATTTAAAAATGTTGTTTCCTATATCCGAATATAGAGAGTAAAATGACAACAGGACTCATAAAGATTTGAACATGCTACATTGGCAAATTTCCCCATAGCCCCCACTTTTGCAGTCAAATCCTTCAAACAACCATTGTTTAACTCCTTAACGACCACCCATTGTCTTTTGATGGGGGGGTTTTTTCGGTCTTCGTTGCACAACGTCTTTTGGCCGCTGCAACATGGAGTTTGCGGCTCGGCGCTACAGCAAGTGAGAACGGGGCTGTATTTTACCCTTGATCCCAGCGCAGCTCCTGCAGCAGGGGGGGACGGGGGAAACCACGTCGCAGCGCACGGATTTGCGGCACTGGCGCTACGCAATGTTAAACGGGGCAAAAACTTCACACCCTTGTTTCCACGCACCCCTTCAGATCGGGGAGCGGGGGAAACCACTCGCTGCAGACATCGGGGTTTTTCGGCATGGGCGCTGCAGCGTGCGAAGGAAAAGGGGCTGTACACACAGCCCCGATCCCGCGCAGCTCCCTGCACACCGGAGCGGGGGAAATTCCGCTCCCCGGTCTTTTAAAACCTTTGATTGCCGCAGTTCAACACCCACAGGGGTTTTTCCCCGCTCTGTGGGGGTCGGGAAAAACCGGGGACCCAACGAGCCCAGGGGAATGGGGTGCACAATCAGCCTCGGGACCTAAGTGGTCCCCGTGGTGTCTGTGTACAACCCTGATCAGGGTGGACTGTGTGCTCCCTGTTCATGCCTTGTCCCCGACGACACAGATTATAATGCTTAGCATATTGAAAATCCCCCCAAACTTACTAAAAGTAAAAAAAAAAAAAAACAGTTCTCCCTTCATGGGATTTAAAAAAAAAAAAGTAAAAAATATAAAAAAAATGTAAAAAAATAAAAAAATTTAAATTTATATTTAATTAAAATAATAATTGTTGCGAAACTTTACACACACGAAAAAAACACTACACATATTAGGCATCCACACGACCGTAATAACCTGTAGACATAATTTAACAAGTTATTAAGTGTAAATTTGAAATGGTGTAAAAAAAAAAAAAAAATTGTTTTTTAAAAAAAATTTGCAATTGTTTATAAGTGAACTTAAACTATTCACCCATAAAGTACAACTCGTCTAGAATGAAACGAGGCCTCATACAACTGCGTCATTGAAAAAATGTAAAGTTACAACTGTTGAAACGCAAGGAGGCAAAAACTAAAAAAATGTTCTGGTCATTAACTACTTTTCAGGCGTTCGGCTTAAGGGGTTAACAGAGTCCTGCGACACAAGTTTGTATCCATCCTTTTAGCAGAAGAACAGAAAAGTATCTCTTCTTCTGTCCATGAGCTAGAAGCTTGCAAAAGAACAGATGATTGTTCTTCGGACAATGTGAAAACTGTAGTAAGCTATATGCTGATAATTATAGCTGAAGCAAGCATAAAATGGCAGAAGTATTGATCAAACCAGAGGAGCTGACATTTCTTTGCTATCTAATCCCTATCACAGCCAATATTTGCTGGGCACCTTTTTGTGAATAAATGTTTCTTAACGGGGTTGTCTGTGTGTGTTTTTTTAATTAATTATGCTCACTATGGTCTATAATGTGTTTACAGACTATATTGATGTGTAATATTTTGCAGGTGTGTTTTACATTTATTTTAATTATTATGTGTATGTCTGCAATTGATGACGTTCCTCCCTCATTACAGCATAAAAGAAGTGCTGCGCTTCTATAATGTAGCCACTCGCAGCCCTCGCTGAACAAAGTATCACACATACAAAGTAGTGTAACAGTGTGTTCAGGGAGGGCAATAGATGACTACACTATAGCCACTCGCAGCCCTCGCTGAACAAAGTATCACACATACAAAGTAGTGTGACAGTGTGTTCAGGGAGGGCAATGGACGGCTACACTATAGAAGTGACGGTCTTTTGAGGAGCATGCATGCGCACTAGACAGTGGGCAGGCAGCGCTTTCATAGTATATACATAATACACTAGCGCTTTCATAGTATATACATAGTACACTAGTGTACTATGTATATACTATGAAAGCGCTGCCTGCCCACTGACTAGTGCGCATGCATGCTACTCAAAAGACCGTCACTACTATAGTGTAGCTGTCCATTGCCCTCCCTGAAATTACTGTCACACTACTTTGGTATTGCATTATGGAAGTGCAGTAGTAAGGAATGACATGCCAAAGGAAACATCATCATTTATGGACATACACTTTATAATAAAAGGAAATGTTAATAACACACCTACAATAAAGTCTGTAAACACAGTGTAGACCAGAGTGAGCATAAGCAACTAAATAAAAAATGGCTTCATAACATTAAGGGGAAAAAGGATCTACTTTATTACATTTGTCACTAGTGAATGTAATGGTTTGCTGCTTAAATATGGTTTCCAATGATTAAACACTTTACATTGGTCACTCTGATTTGAAAGTCTAAGGGACTCCAGAGTCGTCTTCTATAACCTTATATGCCGCTTTGATCACTTTTTATTAAGGCTTTGTGAGGCATTTTGAACAAAATACAGCATTCCTGGTAGTGTTTTTATTTTTATTTTTTAAAAAGCGGTCACCGTTGCAGTATAACTGACAACTAGTTTAACTCAGCAGGTCTATACAATTACAACACTACCCAATTTATATATTTTTTATGTTTTACTGCTTTTACACAATAAAAACACTTTTATTCAAAAAGGAAAACACATTTTTGCATCGCCATAGTCTGAGAGCCATAACCTTTTTTTGTTTTCTGTGTACGGAGCTGTGTAGGGGCTTGTTTTTTGTGGAAGAGTTGATGTTTTTATTGGTATCATTTTTTGGGGGGGCAAGACTTTGTGATCAGGTTTCAATCCGTTTTTTGGAAGCGGGGTGAAGAAAATACTGCAATCCTAGTATGTTTTTTATTTTTAACACGCTCACTATGCAGTATCCATGACCAGTTTAGCTTTACTCTCGGGGTTTTGATACGATTACGGCGATACCCTAGTTATATATTTTTTTTAAATTTTTGAAGCACTTTAAAAAAAAAAGTGTTTTTATGTGTTAAATAATATTTATGCATCGCTGTCTTCTGAGAGCCATAAGTTTTTTTTTTCCGTAAAACAGAGACGTGAAAAGGACTTTTTTTTGCGGATGAACTGAAGTTTTAATTTGTAGAACTTTGGCGTTTAGATGAGTTTTTGATCGCTTTTTATTCCATTTTTTGTGCTGCAGGATGTACAAAAATCGCAATTCTGTGACTGTTTTTTGTTTTTGTTTTTTACGCCATTCACTGTACGGGTTAACATGACAGATTTAATAGGGTGGGTGTTACGCACGCGGCGATACCAAATATTGGGTACTTTATTTGTTTTTGATCTTTTTTGGGGCGATTTGCGTTTGTAAAGGGGAAAAGGGCGGTGTACATGTTTTTATTTTTTGTTTTGTGTTTTACTTTTTTTTCACTTTTTCACTTTTTCTTCTAACAGCAATCAACAGATTGCTGTAGAAGGCAGGCCAGTGCACAGTACTCGTACTGTGTACTGGTCGACATGACAACGCCTGTCACCATGCCCACAATGCATTGCGGGCATGGTGACATCACAGATGACCCTGGGAAGTGCCGTTCACTTCCCGGGATCATCAGACAGGGAAGTGCGGCTACAGTGCGGCAGCCAACGGGAGCAGGCAGGAGGAGCTCAATCCTCCTGCCTGCGGCTTTATGATCGCAACCATGACAGGCTGCAGTAATGAAGCGGTAATCAACCGCGGCCGGAGCTCACTCCGGCCGCGGGTGAGACGGCATGCGGCCAGCGGTAATTTACCGCTGGTCCCATGTTGCGATCGCGTGCGGCTCGACCGCAAGCCCGCGCGATCGCCAGGGCGTATGCATATGTCCATTTGCGGGAAGTCACTTCCCGCTAGGCCGTATGCATACGTCCTATGTCGGGAAGGGGTTAAAAATAATCATTATTACACAGGCTAGAGAAATGCAAGCCAATGTTCCTAGAAATTTGCTGCCCGATTAGGACTACTTGGGTTCTTTTTCTTTGATGTCTATGGAAGCTACTATTTCCTCTATATTAAAAAAAAAATAAGGGGGACATGTATGAAAACTGTCTAGGTGTAAGACTGTATTTGTTTACCATAGCAACCAATCAGAACACCAATTTCTTTTTATATAGTGCTCTGGAAAAATGAAAGGGGCGCTCTGATTAGTTGCTATGGGGAACAAAGAAATTCTTAGACCTAGACAGTTTTCATACATGTGGCCCTAAAACTCTATCCTTCAGTCTACAGTAATTTTTCTACTCAGTCATTATCATCATCAAAAAAAGAACTTGAAGGCTATAAAAATGGAGACTGGTTATGAGCTTTCAAATAGGATCCACTGTAATAGGCACTGAACAGCTTGCTTTGTATTGTCATACATGCGAGCTCCAGATGCCAAACATTGCAAAATTTCTAATAATAAGCAATAACAAAAGTACTTTTCATCACGTAATAGATGTAATGCAGTTAAAACAAATCAACTCAAGGTTCTATAGGTTGTTAACATCAAATGTAAGTCTAAGGCAGTGTTCACACGGCTTATTCAAGCCGTAATTGCGGGATGGATTTCACCTGCAGTTACGGCTTGAATAAGGGGCGGGACGGGGGCGGGGTGGGGGCGCGGCAGGGGTGCTGACCGCCGGCCCCATAGACAATGCATTATTTACGGCGCATAGCGCCGTAAATAATGTGCATGTCACTTTATCCTCCCGCGGCGGATTCGCGGTGGAAGAGACGGAATCCACAGTTCTCTATGAGAACTGTGGATTACCGTAGTTACTGGGACGGATTGGAGCCATACTGCAGCACAAATAAGCCGTGTGAATGAGGCCTAAATGTGATAACCATGTTGATTTCAGTATTTGTCATGATATTAGCATGAAAAAATATTTTGTATGTTTCCTAAAAGGTTACTGCCATTATGACAGGGTTTTTTCCAACTTATTTTACAGAGCTAAAGGGAGACATGTATGATTTCACCCTTTTCTGGCATAAAATGCATCTAAGTGAGCCGGCTACGATGTCTGATGCACCAAACGAATGTGTTAGGCTCATTGTTCATAAGACTCGACACTTTCTAATGTACCTAACACCTAGGCGAGGTGCGTCGAACTTTAGACTCCGTTTATAATCGCACGAAAACCACTTTCATACATTCAGGCACATTATACACTGAAAACGAGATTCGACAATTCACTTTGAAGCGCCTTCCTTCATACATGTCTCTCAAAATGTTGTAAATATCTCTATCTCTTATTTCTGACACCAAATTTCCAATGTAGGTTATTAAAATTGGTTTACTGAAATAGATTTTCTTCATAAAATCATGTTTGACATATAAGCCCCGTATTTTTCAAAATGGATCATTTTGAAATTTGTAAAATAAAGTGATCGAAAGCTGATACAAACCCATTTGAGCTGAATTTTTTTTATAGTTCATTTGCTTCCAAAAAGCAGTCTCAAGAAACTTTTTAAATAGTCTTTAATAAAAATTTGTGTAAATGTACTTCACTTAGCTGATGCTGATGAATCTCAAACAAATCCATCAAATTACTATTAGTGCTTTTGATGGAGTTTCTGCTCTCCTCCTCTTCCTTCTGTCACAGAGTGGAATGCACATGTGGATCCTCTGGGTCACTGTGAGCAATGATGCAGACTATGCCAGGGAGCGGAGTCTAAGGAGCCTTCCAGCATTCAATGAAAAGTGATATTGGCACAATGAACTTTAAAATTCCTTTACTTATATAAAAAAAATGTAAAAGGCTTACAGTAAATTTATGTAGCTTTAGAAGCACAGAAACACACTCATCCATATAACATACTTGTAAAGTTCATGGGATTAGTCTTTAGGAATAGTATTTTCTGAGGAGATGTGCCATCGCATTGGGTGCGCTGCACCTGCAACGTTTCAAAGGCAAATCCTTTTTCTTCAGGCATGCGCAGTAAGCTATGAAACACACTTATACAGCACATTCAATTAAATATAAATGCCAGGCAATAATGCTTATACAATAGAATACTTTAATATGTACTAAGTTCAGAAATATATAAAAAAAACAAGACGTTTACATGACATACTACATTACTTATAAAAATGTCTTTAGATTAAGCATTTCATTTAACCCTTTAGGGGTGCAAGATTCCAAGTGATAAATCCAAAACGCTTCTCTTTGAAGAAGTTTGTTTAGTAAGGATGAAAAATCATGGCTAGATACCTCCTCTAATATATACCATCTTAAATCGCTTACTTGATATTTAGCTTCGGCAAAATGCCGAGCCACTGTAGTTTCGCCATATTTTTTTTAAATGTATGTCGACATTTAATTCTTTTTCCTTCTCGCAATCATTTTTCAAAAACATTCTCATATTCGACTTGTGTTCATTAATACTTGTTTTGATAGCATGACTAGTTTGTCATACATATATTTTGCCACAAGGAAACTTTAAAATGTAGATAACACAACTTGTTCTGCATGTGAAGTAACCTTTTATTGGAATTGGAAAGCCTCGGGTCAGATGTGCAATGGAGGGACCTTTTATGATACTTGAACAATTTGAGCAAGATAGGCAAGGAAATGTGCCCATTTGAACTGACCCTATTCTTTCTCTTCTAGTGCGTTTGACAGAGCATATATCGGAATGTACCAATTGATCTCCAATAAAACGGCCTTTTTTGAAAATACATATCGGGATATATTTATACATGTACCCAAATTTTTCATCTTTTTCTAAAATATGCCAATATTTGTTTTATTGATTAGTGAATTAATCCTGCATGTTTATCATAAGTTCCTATGAAATATAACCTGTCTTCTTGCTGTAAGGAATTGTTCTCTTGGGCATTCTAACACCTCCATTCCTATTTGAGTAACCAACTTCTTATCATACCCTTGTCCAAGAAATTTCTCAATAATATTATTCATATTATTTATGTAATCTTGGTCCGTGCTACAAATATGTCAGGCTCTCACAAACTGGCCAATCGGTATACCCTTAAATGTTTCCGGCGAATGAAAACTAGCTCTGTGAAGCATACGATTATGGTCAGTCAGTTTGGAATGCTTTGTAGAAATTAATTTTTGTTCCTCCAATCTTAACTCTACATCCAAATAATGGATCTTACTGATTTCTTTGACCATTGAGAAGGAAATAAGGGGATGACATTTATTCAAATGGGTAACGAATAAATCCAGTTGTTCTTGTGTTCTCCCTCCAGCATCCACCAGAGGCCGCCGCTCGGTGGGATAGCCTTCGCTGCATGGGACTCCCAGGTTAGTTCCCTTGACGTGGTTACTCGCACCGACAGTCGAGTGCCTGGGCCAGGAAGCTGCGAGAAAGGCATAGCAGAGAAACTAGCAGGCAGCAGGAAAGAGGTTAACAGCCTAGGTGCGGCAGGTGTAGCAGGTAGCAGCAGGTGAGAGGACAAGTCAGGATCACAGACAAACACCAATAAACTGGCCCAGAGCAGAAGAAGGAAGTTGCTTAAGTTCTTGGTGGTGGCCAGCCATTGGAGCACCAATGAGGCCCTGTCCCATTAATTATTAAAGGGCCAGCCAACATGCACCCTGAGTGGGAGTGCACACGCACCGTATGTACTCAGCAGCAGGGAGCAGCGCAGGAGCGTGGAGAGGTGAGTAGATGCCGACAGGGCGTTCAGTATAAGGAACGTCGACATGAGTGTGCCCACTGTCTGGAATGAGGACCGTGGTGCATATCGTGACACCTTCTTTCAATGTTAGAGGTAGCAGCTTGGAGTTTGAAAAAGTTGTACATAGCATATTAGAGCCTGGAAAGGGCAAGAAAGCATCAGAGTAGGGGAGCTCATGCAAGCTATAGATAGAAAAAAGCTTGCAGGAGGAGAACCACTTGGGCTGTGTACGTGTTTGGAGAGAAAGCAGAGCACCTACTGCAAACTCTAGACTTCTAAACACACAGAAACCAACATGTTTTACTAGGAGGACTTACCCACATGACAAAATCAAACTATGATAAGGCTACAAATTTAATATGAGAAGTTGAAAAAATAATTGAAGGAATTAAAACTGTAGATTAAAATTGAGTGCAACTTTTTACTCAAGGTAACTGCCTTCAGAACTGCCTCAATTCTTCGTGGCATAGATTCCACAAGGTGTTGCAACGATGCTCAATTGGTACCAAGGGGCCCAAAGAGTGCAAGAAAATATTCCCCACACCCATGACACCACCACCACCAGCCTGAACCATTGATACAAGTCAGGATGGATCCATGCTTTTCATGTTGTTGACGCCAAATTCTGACCCTACCATCCGAATGTCGCGACAGAAATCGAGACTCATCAGACCAGGCAACGTTTTTTCCAATCTTCTACTGTCCAATTTCGATGAGCTTGGGCAAATTGGAGCCTCAGTTTCCTGTTCTTAGCTGAAAGGAGTGGCACCCGGTGTGGTCTTCTGCTGCTGTAGCCCATCTGCCTCAAAGTTCGCCGTACTGTGCGTTCAGAGATGCTCTTCTGCCTACCTTGGTTGTAACGGGTGGCTATTTGAGTCACTGTTGCCTTTCTATCAGCTCGAACCAGTCTGCCCATTCTCCTTTGACCTCTTGGCATCAACAAGACATTTCCGCCCAGGACTGCCGCTCACTGGATGTTTTTTCTTTTTTCGGACCATTCTCTGTAAACCCTAGAGATGGTTGTGCGTGAAAATCCCAGGAGATCAGCAGTTTCTGAAATACTCAGACCAGCCCTTCTGGCACCAACAACCATGCCACGTTTAAAGGCACTCAAATCACCTTTCGTCCCCACACTGATGCTCGGTTTGAACTGCAGGAGATTGTCTTGACCATGTCTACATGCCTAAATGCACTGAGTTGCCGCCATGTGATTGGCTGATTAGAAATTAAGTGTTAACGAGCAGTTGGACAGGTGTACCTAATAAAGTGGCCGGTGAGTGTATGTATGCATGTATCCACAGCCTTTAAGCTGCAGCTGCTAAAGCATTTTGATAATACAGTAATTCAACATAGCCACACACATATCAGTTATACACAAAACAAAACATGTGTTATCAAGAGGAAACATTTTAATAAATACTAGGTTACTCTGCAGAATGAATAGAATACAGTAGGTTGTGGTTTTTATTATTTTAGTTGGAGTACCTCTCACATATTATTGTTAGAAGGATCCATGTTGTATGAATCCATAATTCATCATCTATAGACAGTTGTGGGTCAATAGTGTATGTACCTGTGTCACATTATTCACATGGATGTGTAGGTTCTAGAAAGTTTGTATCCCTAATATTAGGAGCGACGGCATCTTAAACTCATCACTGATATGTAACCCTGTCATCCCAGATAATCATAGGTGGTCAAAAATATTGCTATTTCCAAAAAAATAAATAAACCCATTCTCCATTAAAATGAATGACAGTATTACAGTAATATATACTAGTTAAGAATCATATGTTGAACTTTACATATATCCATTATCTAGACACAGTAATTACACAGTTAGAAAGACACTGAGAATTACAATTTTGCAGATATAGACAGTTTGTATTTAACTTTAATACTTAGTTTGCAGTCTAATGGCTAATGGCATTTGCATTTTCATCTCAGCAACATGACTTTTATGGGGGGTAAAATAGCAAGTATAGTAGGAACAGTCACCAAAATCAGTGTTATCCACGTTTGAAGAAAGGTTACAAAATGCTGTAACATGAACATAAGCAAATTAGCTTTACTTGTTTTTCTGGCACATACTGTAAATACCTCTTTTGTAACATGGTAAGTAAATGCATTAGGTGTATCGTGTTTTCCAGATAATTTAATATTTATTGTATGATGTTTTTCAGGGTACCCCGGGTGCTCTACGTCAATACAATTTAAATTAGTAAATGCCTCTCCCCAGGTTCTCTTGCCTTTGCCAGCTCTCTACCAAACACATAATTTTAATTGAGAAAACTATTAAGGGACCTGGAAAATAGAATAACTAAATAAAAACAATGATGTGCTATTTCTTTCTTGGCGCTTTATTATATAGTGCATACTGCTTTATACTGTACTATGACTAGCAATGGATCTATGTTATAGAGAAGAATCATGTGGCTATTTTTAGGGCTTTTGAGAGAGAGGAATAGCCATGGTTGATTCCATTCAAATGGCTATTAAAAACTGTAAACCTTTGCAGGACTCTTCTCTACAGAGGACCTGCTTTGTTTGCAAAAAAAGGAGGTTGGGAATTAGCCCAGTGGTCATGAAGAGAACTGTGGAGTGGGAAGTCACCATGCCTTTATTTCTTTAGTGGTACTGGGCAACATGGTTATGAGACTAGATTGATTAATGTTACAGTATGTCTAGTATCAAGAGGTACACAGCTGAGATGAAACAGGTTATTAAAGGGGTTGTCTCACTGCAGACATTGAAGCCATATGCTCGGCAATACTCAGTTAAAAGGGTTTTGCCACGATCTCATTTCATACCTCCTGCATCCAGCTCTTCAGCTCTGTGTGCTCAGAAGGGGCGTGTGTGATTTGTTTGAATTGCTTATCATGTGACCCTGCAGGATGACATCACCATGGCTTTCATCTTTCTAGTCAAAGAAAGGTCTGTTTATGTATAGAATTGTAAGTAGCTACACTGTAGCTCAGAGGTAACATTTTTGCTTTACAGCATAAGGGTCCTTGGTTCAAATCCATGCAGGAACTTCACCTGGATTTTTTTTTCCTCTTTATCAATGCACAGACCTGATTGAGGGTTCCTTTTTTATTTGCACTGTTTGACTTATTACTAACTAGTCCAAAGGACAGGAGTAGAATGACAGCACCTGGGGTTTAAACACTCAGTAGCTGCCTGAGAGGAGAGGTGATGTCTGAGCATGTGCGACCAGGACTGAGGAGCTCACAGCCCTGGTAGTATCACCTGGATACGAGCTGTAAACAATGTATCACTAAAGGAGCAGCTAAGACAAAAACGGTGCAGAATTTTTAATAATGATGAATGGTAAAAATATTTATTATTTAATTTTCAAACTTCCCACGTCAATTTTACTTCATGGCAAAATCCCTTTAAACTTGGAACTCCCATTCTCGTCTATAGGAGAGTCCTGGCCTGCTCTCCGTTCAGAACAGAGAGGTTCCAGTGCTCATTTAGGAGATAGGTGTGGGTCCCAGAGGCGGTCCCCTGAAACGTCGTGCAGCTTTTCCTATCTTCCTACATGGATTAATGGTGGGATCCGCTTGTCCTGTATGGAACTTTTCTTTTAATATGGAAGTTCGAAATGGACACTACTGTGCTGCTATGAATCATTCCTGAAGTTCGTGTGTATCATCAAACCACAAGTTTATCTGTTATAGTAACGAAATGCGATGTACTAGCAATGTTTGAACTATTATTATAAGTTTGTGAAGTATTAAAAAAGTTTTGATATAGATTGAAATATGTTTTGACAACCTGTTATTATGCTTTATGAGTCTATTGCATGAGGTGTGGGTCCTCAGAATGGTTTCCATCTTGTGGGTTTTGAAATTACCAGGAAGGTGTGCTTTGTTGTTGATATCCTAACAATGTGCCATCAATGTCTGGCTCATGAATGGTTGACTTCCTCACTCTGTTTAATTGAATGTATCACCTACATTATTTAATTAAGCAGATACTGATACATATTATTTTTCTTCTTTAATACATCTTACCTGTTTTTATTTTCTATGCATATTTTTTTAATTATGTTTAATGTAATGTGGAAGCAGCCATTTTGGCTGAGCTGGTTTTAACTGACTTTAGAGATATGCTTTATAGCAAGCACATAGATTCATAAGAGCATGTAGTCTGGAGATGACTTACTGACTTCTATAGGAGATTTCTTTAAGGCCTGCTGTGTGACCTCAGAAGAGGTGATTGTGCAGGGAGGCAGAAGAGCAGGGCTATGACCATAACCTAATGAGAATAGTGAATCGTGTGTTATACATACAGTATATAGGTGTCACTTTTTATTGTGGTCTTTTCTGTGTTAAATAAGCAAACTGAATCCGGAATACTTGGAGTTACATATAAAATATTGTGTCTTGTTTATAGTATGAGCAGTTGCTGCTGCTTTGTTCTGTTGTTCATTAGCAAGATTATCTATAGGATTGACTGAAAAAAGACTTTACGAGAGAAGACTGAAGTGGACTGGAAATGATCCTAAGATAACAAGATCCTGTCTGTTATTGATGTATGACTTTGCTAAATTAATTTATACATCAGACTGGTTCTAGAAATAATTAGTTTCAAACAGTTTGTGTTAAACTACTTTTAGTGTTTTAAAGTACAGTATCTCACACAACTGAGTACAACCCTCTCATTTTTGTAAATATGATATATTTTAATGGACCAACACTGAAGATATGACACTTTCAATATAAAGTAGTAAGTGTACAGCTTATATAACAGTGTAAATTTGGTGTACTCTAAAAAAAATTAACAAATTCACATGGAGCTTTTTTCTGGTGCGCTTGTGGTGCATTTTTTAATGTGTTTTTGGGAAGAAATGTACAACGTTAATTGCTGTGCATTTCTGCAAAAACGCATAAAAAACTGCAGCTGCGCATTTGGTTCATTTCTGGGTGAATTTTTGGATGTGTTTTTTGTGCAGAAAGGCACAACAATTAATGATGTACATTTCTGCACAACAAGCGCATTAAAAAAATGCACCAAAAAAGGCTCCATGTGAAAGCACTAAGTGAAAATGGACAAATTGTGCCCAATTTGGCATTTTTTCCTCCAGGGTGTCATGTGACTCACGGCTGAAAAAATACATGTGTCCATCAAGTTCAACCAAGGGTGGGGAAAATATGGTTGAAGGGAGAAAGACAAGAATTTCAAGCCCAGCCTCCCAACTGGTGAATGCCCTGAACCCACAAGGCAAGAACCAATCTGCTCCAGTGGAGACCCCATCTCTGACCCCAGAACTGCCACCAGACAGGATCCAGAATGGCTATGTATGTATTAATATTCTTTAGTTTCAGGTAGTTATCGAAGCCTTTCTTGAAACTCGCAACTGTTCCTGCTGTGACCAGCTCTTCAGGCAGGCTATTCCACAGAGTCACAGTTCTTACAGTGAAGAACGCCCTTCTCCTCTGGAGATTGAATCCTTTTCTCT
Organism: Phyllomedusa bahiana; assembly: GCA_025379985.1. Lineage (NCBI taxonomy): Eukaryota > Metazoa > Chordata > Amphibia > Anura > Hylidae > Phyllomedusa > Phyllomedusa bahiana. The sequence goes on along the minus strand of JAODAL010030871.1, from coordinate 22,470 downwards.
CTAGTCGAAGGGACTGTTCCCTTGTCTTTTGAGGGGGCTTTACTTGAAATAATTTTTCCCCATACTTTTTGTAGACACCATGTATATATTTATATAAATTAATCATGTCCCCCCGAAGCCATCTTGTCTCAAGACTAAATAAGTTCAATTCTACTAACCTCTCCTCATAACTAAGATGCTCCATTCCCATTATAAGTTTAGTTGCTCGTCTTTGCACTCTCTCTAGCTCCATTACATCTTTTCTATAAACTGGAGCCCAGAACTGAACAGCATATTCCAAGTGAGGTCGCAGCAATGCTTTTTACAGGGTAACATTACATCCTTGTCCCGCGAGTCCATGCTTCTTTTAATACACGGCAATATCTTGCTTTCCTTAGAGGCAGCTGATTGACACTGAATGCTGTTCTGTAGTCTATGATCTACAAGAACGTCCAGATCTTTCTCAAGCGATTCTCCGAGTTTTTCTCCCCCCACAACGTATGATGCTTGCAGATTATTGGTATCCACATGCAGAACCTTACATTTATCCACATTGAACCTCATTTGCCAAGTGGATGCCCAAATACTCAGTGTGTCCAGGTCTGCTTGCAATGTATGAGCATCGTCCATTGATTGCACTACACTACAAGTTCTCAGGTGGGAATTGGGAGCAGGTGTGTTAAATTTGGTGTTATTATGTCAGGTACTCATAAGTATTTTAATCTATTCTCCTATTTAGTAGACTAGGCACAAAATACTTACAAATGCCTATTCAAATAACACTATGTCTGCAGTTTGTGCTCCTGAGCTCTTATTTTATTTTTCCAGTTGGGACAGGCATTGTAAAACATTTTGGAATAATAGAGATGAGTCTTTTGGTCCGTTCCTGAATACAATTATATATGTATAGTTTCTTGTTCCCTTTACCGGCTGGAGGCTTATATGCTTATTGTCTGTCATTCTTGTATATGTTTCAAACATATTTGGACTTTTAAACAAGTTATAAAACACTAAAGCAAAAAGAAAAAAAAATGCCAAAAGCATATATGACCATTATGATCTACCTTATGATCTATTTTCGGTGAATATGTATTTATTTATCCTGAGAGATGCCATAAAATATGGAAAGGCAGGTTTTCAATTAGAAATGTAGAATATTTATGTACACTGACACAGTTCACTAGAAGAAAGAGATGGAGATATACAATATCTCACAAAAGTGAGTACACACCTCACATTTTTTGTAAATATTGTATTATATCTTTTCATGGGACAACACTGCAGTTATGACACTAAGAAACAATATAAAGTAGTCAGTATACAGCTTGTATAACAGTTTAAAATAACTACACACAGCCATCAATGTCTAAGCCGCTGGCAACAAAAGTGAGTGCACCCCTTAGTGAAAATGGACAAATTGTGCCCACTTTGCCATTTTTTCCTCCAGGGTGTCATGGGACTCGTTAGTTTTGCAAGGTCTCAGGTGTGAATTGGGAGCAGGTGTGTTAAATTTGGTGTTATTGCTCTCACACTCTCTAATACAGGTCACTGGAAGTTCAGCATGGCACCTCATGGCTAAGAGCTCTCAAAGAATCTGAAAAAAAAATTGTTGCTCTACATAAAAATTGCCCAGGCTATAAGAAGATTGTCAACACCCTTGCCAAGACCATACAGCAGTTTAGCAAGATAGGTTCCATTCAGAAAAGGTCTCACCAGGGTCGATCAAAGAAGTTGAGTGTCAAAGGCTCAGTGTCATATCCAGAGATTGTCTTTTTTAAAATAAACATATGAGTTCTGCCAGCAGTTAGCCTGTCAGTGCTCAGACCATACCCTGCACACTCTATCAAATGCATAGCTATCATCCCAGAAAAACACCTAAAGATGATGCACAAGAAAGCCCACAGTTTGCTAAAGACAAGCAGACTAAGGACATGGATTCCTGGAACCATGTCCTGTCGTCTGATGAGACCAAGATAAACTTATTTGTTTCAGAAAGTGTCAAGCATGTGTGGCAGCAACAAGGTGACGAGTACAAAGACAGGTGTGTTTTGACTACAGTCAAGGATAGTGGTGGGAGTGTCATAGTCTGGGGCTGCATGAGTGCTTCAAACTATGGGGAGGTATAGTTCATTGAGGGAACCATGAATTCCAAAATGTACTATGACATACAAAAGCAGAGCATGACCCCCTCCCTTTCAACATGATAACGACCCCAAACACACCTTCAAGATGACCAGTGCCTTGCTAAAGAAAATGAGAAGAAAAATGCTGTAATGACCAAACATGTCTCCAGACCTAAACCCTATTAAGCATTTGTACGGAAGGTGGAGAGGCGCAAGGTCTCTAACATCCACCAGCTCCATGATGCTATCATGGAGGACTGGAAATGGATTCCAGTGGCAACCTGTGATGCTCTAGTGAGCTCCATACCGGAGAGAATTAAGGCAGTGCTGGAAAATAATGGTGGTCACACAAAATATTGAATACAACAGAAACTCAAGACAATCAGGCGGCACCAACACACATGATTCACTCCATAAGGATTAATACTTAATAAACACCCTGCAATATCATCCAGTTTCAGCGGTGCTCAGCTTTTAAATAGAAAAGTCCCAATGGTAATCCAAATGGTAGAAAATATAAGCGGCACTCACCGATCTTCTTCTTTATAAAGCCTTTATTATAAACACTCACATATCGTGGGAAACAAGCACATCCAACTCAGCCCTACGGCCGTTTCGTGCACTACTCCCGCACCTTTCTCAAGGCATGAGGAGGAAGCTGTTCCATGCCTTTTAAAGCTCCCGAAAGTACCCTTCACGCCGGTACCATTTAAACCACTATGCACATACATCTAAAAACATTATAAAAACACAGACATATCGTTTCCCATCATTTAAACCTAGATGTCCAAATGCCTCTGTTTTAAGTATCCAATTAGATTCTATTTTTTAAGAGCTTCGTATGTTTATCTACATTAACCCTGCTGATTTTTATACGTTTTAATTCCTGCAAAACGAATTTCTGAGTATCACCCCCGTGTTCACTTTGTATATGTTATTAAACTGGAACTCCTTTTCCTGTCTTAACTGAAAAAGATTTTGTTCCTTTATCCTTTTGTTTTCAGTGGTCTGATCGGTCTTTCCAATATAATATCGATTGCATGTGCACCATATAGCATACACCACATAGTTGGATTTGCATGTCATAAAATCCTTCACTATGTGTCTGATGGGACCTAGAAAGATTAATTTGTCTTTCACTATTTTTGAGCATAATGTGCAATTGCCGCAACTATGGTTCCCTACTGGGACACAACTTTGTAACCAATTTTCCTTTCTTGTCTCTACAAAATTACTTTTTACCAATTTATCTTGTAAATTTTTACACCTTCTAAATGATATTAACGGGGGGTGTGTCGCTTTTTCTCCTAGGTCACTATCAGCAGACAACATGTGCCAATGTTTTCTGATAGAGTTTTTTACCAATTCTGATAAGTTGCTATACACAAAATTGAAAACAAATCTATCTAAATTATTCCTTTTTTTACTCCTTTGAAAAATCAATTTTCCCTATCTGTCGCATTGCATTTGAGAACGCCTGAGATATACTCTCTTCATCATATCCTCTTTGTCCCCAGTCTTTCCATTAGTTCAATGATTGCTCTATAAAATCCCCATATTCGCTATTGTTGCCCTCAATCTTAGGAATTGCCCCTATGGAAGAGATTTTTTTTACATATGTGGGTGAAAACTTTCCATTATGCAACAACGAATTAGTTGCATTTGGTTTTCTTATACCCCTTTTCTTTTTATACCTTCATCTGTTATTTCGATTTCTACATCCAAATACTCTAAACTATTGCCTCCAAAATTTGCTGTAAATGCCATGTTCATCTAAATTGTGTTGTTATGTAATTTAAAAAAATCTTCATTTCAGTTTGACTACCCGACCATATAATCAACACATCTCGATGAATCTCGACCAGTGTTGAATATATTTAACGTATGGGATTGTTGATATTATAGATGTATTGTTCTTCCCAATATGCCAAAAAAATATCAGCCAGGTCGGGGCTACTGGCGTTCCCCCTAGCAGTGCCAGTACATTTAAATAACCATTGGTTGCCAAACACCAAAAAGCATTATGCTCCAAAACCCAAACCTTAATAGTTCCCACAGATAGTCAATATGTTGGACCATACCTATTAGATCTACCCAAAAAGATTTTATTGTTTGATACCTCCTCATGCCCATACGTGTGTACAGACTGAAACACGATAGTTGCCAGACCGTACCAGTACCCACCTGGATATTTTCTAATTTTTGCAACAATGTTTTTGTGTCTAGCAAAAAAGAAGGGATATTTTTAAGTAAAGGTCTCAATACCCAATCTAAATACTGTGAAATGGGTTCAGTGATGGAGCCTATACTGCCTACTATGGGGGCGTCCCGGAGGAGGTTGCAAATTTTTATGGACTTTGGGTAAGAAGTACCAATATGGACGGGAAACTTTTGTTGAAAACAATCTGTTAAACAGTTGTTGAGAGATAAAGTTACACCTAACTCCTTTATCCAACAGTATCTTTAATTGACCCTTAAAATTCTCTGTTAGGTCCTTACGATAGGTAGTGCAATCGTCTAACTGCCTATTGGCCTCCTCTACATAATATTGTTTATTCATGATCCCAATATTTCCCCCCTTGTCAGGGGGCTTAATAACAATCTCTTCGTTAGATCTTAATTTCTCCAATGACTCTCTCTCTTCTGCCTTCAGATTTCGCTCTGAACTTGGATATATTAACGCTTTTATATCTCTGACAAATGCCTCACGTAATAATATCCCATGAGGCATATGCATAGCTTTCTCCTTTAAACTCTATGTGAGCCACAGAAACTGTTTTCTGTTTAGAAAAGGCCTCCTAAGTGTGTTTTTTAATTAGTTTTTCTTTTTTTGTCTTGCGACTTTGCACAAATCAAGCATAAAATACTTGGTTTATTTGACCTTAGGCCTCCCTAATCATATCAGGGAATACACATCACACCACTGTTTTTCACTCATCTCAATTAACTTCTTCCTCTTAGACTAGATAGCAGGGAAGACCAAAAAAGACTAGATAGCAGGGAAGACCAAAAAGGCACAAAGAGGTCAAACAATCTGTTTCAATTTGCTACTAACTTCTGCAAAAAAAATACATTATTCTTATTTCACTTAGGTCAAAGGTTGTCCATTAATAAATAATGATATTCGTGTATAAAAAGAAATGGGGATTAACTCAGTATAGCCCTAGAGTGCTAGGGCTCAGCGTCGATGCGTCCCCTTAGGTTTTAAAAAAAATTTTATTTGAGTGTCATTCAAGTTGGTACTTTCTCCCAAGGGTGTTTCCCCCTGCGCAGGCAAATACTGGTTTGGTTTTCCGGCCGGTATTTTTCCCCCTTTTGCGTCCCTCCCCCGGCCCCGGGGGTGTGGTGGGGCTTTTTCCCCCGATGAGCAGAGAAAAGCCCCCCCCCTTAATTCTAAACACAGACTCCTCTGAAAACGGGCGGAAGATTTTGCTTATGAAGTTTTGCGGCCGGACCGCGGGCGGCAAAACGCTGGACGGGAAAAACCCTTTCAGTGGGGACTGCTGCACCCCGTTTTCCATGGCACCATTGTGCCATTTTTGCCGTTTTTCGGGCGGTCTGAAAAACCGCAAACCGTCTGAAAAACGTTCCGAAAACCCGTGCAGTGGGGACATGCCCTAACACTACCATATAAGTTTTCTCATATAGGTACAACTATCCATACCTTTAAATATTGATTTTCATGCTGCTCTTTCAGTTTCATGTCATCTCAGTTTGCTATGGCTCACTATGAATTCTAGTTATGCTTTTGACTAAGAATAAGATTTTGAAAGGCATATCCAATATTAATAGTTAATTCCAATAAAAAAAGTACTTAGCACCAGGCAGTGTTGGACTGGTGGGCCTAAGGCACACCAGTGAAATTTCATTCTGGGGCCCAACTATGGAATTGATTCTGAGGACACACCCTACAGCTACTGTACATGCCTTTTATACTCTACTTCTTGCTTTTTACCTCTTTCTTTTTCACTTCTTCATCTTCCAAGTATGTATATGCAGTTTGAAAAAAACTCCAGGTTTGACATGCTCAGGGGCCGAGAATGCCAGGAGAATCAGGAATTTGTAACACTTTGAAGGACTTCCACATGGCAGTGACTGTCAAATTGTCTGCATTGCATTTTTATACTGCAGCAAGTTCATGGGCTGAGGATTAGCTGAATAAAGTTTTAATTTTTCATTACTAATATTACAATGTTATCAATATTTTGGTGAATGTCTGAGACTCATTTGGAAAAAATATTGTTACTATCATAATAGGATTCCAAAGGGAGCCGTGTCTACATAAAACCTGGCTGATTGTGACCAGTATAGTCACTGAATGTCTTTACCTCTGTTACATCTCATCTGTATATACATGAATAGAAAGTTGGCAAGGGTATTTGGCAGACATTTTGGCCTTTTATTTCCATTTGGAAGGTAAATAAATTGTTCAGAAAACAGCAGGTACTTAACGGCACACATAATTAATTGACAGCATGCAGATGGTGACAGGGCTTTGTCAATTCAGGTTCATTTTTTTTTTCTTTGTTTTTTGAACTCATCATTATTTTTCAAAATGTCACAGAAAATGGTACCATTAGTATCATTATATCATAATAATCTTCAAATTGTGTACTTTCATGGGATTCAAATGCAATTACCTCTATCCTTTATAAATATCTTTTTACCCTTTTGTTTTCCTCTTTGTTTGTGTCTTCCTTGCTATTTGTAGCAGTATGTTAAGGTTATCTCTAACTGGTGTTGACGTACTTCCGCAGCTCTTGAGATTTCCGAATGGCAGTTAAGAGTGTTTATGAGAGTGTTTATATCCCTGCAAGGAAGACTCATGTTTATAGTGAATTAAAGGGGTTGTCTCACTACAAGGATTGCTTTCTATGTTAAAGATGTGGCAAAAAGAAATCACTTTGCGATATGTGTCCATTAAAAGTGTCCTACCCATTCTGAGATATCCCTTCTTGTATGGGCTGCATCAGCTCCTCAGGTCGCTATAACTACAGACCTGTTTGATCTCTTCTGATAGGCTACCAGTGCTAGTTGCTATAGCTACAGACCTGGTGTCCAATAGAAGCCAGTAAACAAGTCCCTCAATTCAAAAATGAAACAGAAGAAAACAGGACTGAGGTAAGATGAATCAATGTAGTGAGACAACCCCTCTGAAGGGGTTTTGCCACCTGTATGTAGCGTGGGTGCTTAGAAATCATAAAATTAGGGACTTTTCCAAATCATGTCATTAAAAAAAAAGTAAGGTGCCACCACTGCAGCCTTTTTTACTTTACCATAGTTTACAACTGGTTGTCAATGGATCCGACCTGTTCTAAGCCTCCTGCTTGTCTGGCCGCGCTTGCGTGGTGTAGTCTTCTTCCTCTGAAGCCTGGCATGGGAGTGAGCATGGTCTGACATGCGCAGTATCTCCTTTCCCGGCCAGGACAGTCTTCTGTCGGCTCCTACCTCCCCTCCCTCCTTCCTGCTCCCACAGAATGTTCAGTGACAATGCTTTGATTGAGTGGGGGCTGAGCAGGCTGCTCTCCAGTTTCTCCTGCATCACAGCAGGAGCAGGCAGTGTGCGAGTGTCTGACTTCTCACATTCCCTTCCCCCCTACATTGTACAGTGACTATGGGCTGGGGCAGTCCACGAAGAGTCAGGCTTCTACTGCCATCCTTCCTCACCCTCCAACCACTAAGAGACATAATAGGTGCTTGCTGTCAGTGAAAGTTGGTTGATAAAGCTGACATATGTTTCACTGAAAACAAGCAGATATTATGTCTGTCTGAGCAGGGTCTTTTCTCAAAGTTGATGTGACACTTGGTTGCCATTGCTTCTCCCCAGTTGTTTTCACTCATATGTCACTGACAGCAAGAAGAGATCTTTACTTGAAGCTGACATTTTTCTTTAGAGTTAAGTAAAGACCTCTGCTTGCTGTCAGTGACATGTGAGTGAAAACAACTGGGGAGAAGCAGTGCCAACCAAGTGTCACATTAACTTTGAGAAAAGACCTGCTCGGTGTATGATTAGGGCTGGTAGTGTAATGTAGTGTAGTGGTAGGGGTTTGATTTTGCAATGAAGGGGTTTGGAGTTCTAGTCCCCTACAGAGGATATTTCCTGCCCCCCAAATTCTACACATATGTAGATAGATCTAAAAATATATGTAAATCTCTATAATAATGAGTGGATATATATATAATAGTTATATATTTCATATATTGATTATATATATGGAAGCTTGTTATGCATTGAGGATCACTATATAGTGGATTTATGTGTGTATATATATATATATATATATATATATATATATATATATATATATATATAAAATTATAGATGTTTACACATATATTTTCATATCTTTACATATGTGTACAATTTATAAAAGAAAATAAAAAAAAGTTACCGATGGGGCTTGAACTCTTGACCTCTCTCTTGCAAAGCTGAACAGCTAAACACTACACTACACACAGCTCAGATAAACACTGAGTATTGAATCCTTATGTTATACATTACAGAGGAGTTCATGATACAGAGGCTGAGAAATAGGTATTCAACCTCGGGAACGAGCATGTGATGACGTCATAGGGAGGCTGGGTTTGCATGAGATCTGAGGAACAGTACGCCCTCTTTTCAAAGTAGCAGCTTAAGGACGAGACCTGTGAGGAGGTGAATCAAGCTCTTGGCAAAACCCCTTTAAGGCAGAAGGACTGGCTATAGCAGATGTCCAATAGGATGTTGTACTATGGCCATATATAGTGAGGAAAAGCATGCATGCAAAAAGAGGCAGTGCAGTTCAGGCCATGTTGGATGTCAGAGGGACCTTCTACTAGCATTCCTCATCTAGCCATGTGGGCCGTAGAATGCAAGAGGATTCCAAGCAGAAAAATAGTGCATAAGTCTCCTGGACTTAGTTATCTAGACTGTCTGCAACCAAACCTATGTGCAGCCACTGTAAGGCAAGTCAGTGAGCTGTTGGTAAGAGAAGTCTGTTGCAGGTGCAGTGAGATTGCTCAGTGGAATGAAATGACAGACAGAACCACAGGCAGCAAAAGTGAGTGTAGTGCTAAGAGTGTGCTGAGATCTCCTATCAGTGGCAGAACCACATGCTACACACTGTGCTCAACTCACACCCTCTCCCTGACCATCTCCATTGTATTACCCTCTGTTTCACCTTTATTGGTAAATGCATGACGTATGATGCACAATATTGCTTGCAGAGTCAGATATTCTACTGTCATTTCGAATTGTTAAATAAAACTTATATTCTATGCATATACTAAGGAGTGACCTGGATTTTTTAAACTGCTGAGGAAGAAGGCCGGTGTATAGCTGCTGAAAGGTAAACCAGTGGGTTGGAGGCAGAGGGTAAGAGCTGTGGAAAGCCATAGGCCAAGGTCCCACTAAAGCTGCTATAAGATACGGTAGCGGGGTATAGGCAGACACCAGATGAAGCCATGAGCCTTAATGGTGCTGCGCAGCAATACATGAATGCAATCGCCATGGGAAAAATTGTTTAGCTGGCGGAGAGACTGTGAGACTTTGGAGCCATTGTAAAATCTGTTCTGTATCGGACTTTGGTGCCTTTATCCCACCAGTTGAATTTAATTCTGGGGGCCCACCTGTGGAGTTGATTATGGGCTAGTGGATTTGATTCTAGAGGCCCACCTTTTAGCTACTGTATATGCCTCTTATACTCTGCCTATTGTTTTTTCCCTTTTTGTCTCTGCCTTTCTGCCTCTCCCAAGAATGTATATAATGTTTAATTAAAACTCTAGGTCTGCCATGCCCATGGGGGACCCAAGTGGTTTCACCAGTACAGAGTTGGAGTTACTAGCATATAGTAAGAAATTGGTTAAATGGAGATATACTAAAACATCTGCTGACTTAACTTATTTGTCGAACTATAAGACACACCTTTCCCCCCAAAGTTTGGGAAGAAAATGGGTGTGTGTCTTACAGTCCGAATGTAGGTAGTGGTATATTACTTCGGGCTCTGTGCTGGCAGGAGGGGAAGTCCCATTGTTGCCCGGGGTGTCAGAAGCAATGAAAGCAGGAGTGGATTCTACGCTATGAGAAGCCATGTTTAACTCTTTCACCCATTTGGATGTTGCTGGACATGGAGGATGGGGGCTGTTCATTACTACTGCTAACAGCAGGGAGTGGATCCTTACTGTAAACACTTTAGATGCCGCGGCGATCAAGACCTCACCAAATTCACCGTTCCTCCCTCCTATGCCCAACTTGTGAAATAATCACCGGGCGACAATTGCTTGCCAAGACAGCCGGAAGTCTCATGTATGTACAGTTAGTACAACCTGCCATACAAAATTAAATAATTACACAAAATGGTACCAATAAAAACTACATGGCAAGTGTTATAACTGTGCCAGTTCAGGCCGCAGCGTAGTCCTGTGACTGCTGAGTTCACCTGTGGGTTTAAAGGTGCAAGTTATATATTAAAAGTTGATAGTTATGGAAGACAGCCACATAATGTTGAGATAGCTCTGCTCTCTGTGTCACATTCATTTTTTCATCCCCGCCTTCCAAGAACCTCACTTTTTCATCTTTAGGGGTACATAGACATAAAAAACTTATTATTGAGTGACATGTACTTTTTGATGGTACTATTTACCAACTAACAAAAAACAAATTCCCTGTGGGGTGAAAAGGGAAAAAAATGCAGTTGTGCTATTTGAGGGTTTTTGTTATGTTTTACGCATTAAAATATATACGGTATATATATGCCATATATATATGGCATATATATATATGGCACATAGTGGCAGAGCGACCTTGGGCAGTCACATGTTTTTGCCACTATGTGGCGTTCAGCAGGATACCTGCTACAGACGTGCCACCAAAAACCTGGGTTCGGTGGGGGAAGGAAACTATCTGATGTCAGTAGCAATAGGTTAGTGACACAGGTAGCTAGTATGGCTGCCTGGCAGCCAGGTATGGGTTTTCTTTCCCGGGATGGTTATAGCGTTCCGTGGAAGGTCGCCCCATGTGCCAGGTCTTACTAGGCCTATTAAAAGGTTGGTACTCCAGGTGATCAGGGGGCGTGGTTGCTACCCGGATGTTTGAAGCAGCAGAGCTGGGAAGAGAGCTCTGGCAAAATTCTTCCTGACATGTGCGCAAACCTCATCATCAGCTACAAAAACCTCTGACTGCTGTGCTTGCCAACAAGGGTTTTGCTACTAAGTATTAAGTCTTGCTTGCCAGAGGGATCAAGTACTTATTTCCCACTGCAAAATGCAAATACATTTATATAATATATACAATGTAATTTTCTGGATTTTATTTTGGATATTCTATCTCTCAATATTAAAATTAACCTTCCCTTATAGACTGTCCATGTCTTTGTCAGTGGGCAAACTTACATAATCAGCAAAGGACCAAATAATTATTTCCATCACTATATATAAAAATATTATGCAAATGTCATCTATTGATTGACACTTGAAATCTACAATGAAAATATGCTCCCGTTATGTGCCACGCTTAACTGGCATCTGATAACTATGCAGTAACTCAGTTAATGCACAGTACATTTGACATTTTCAAATTAATATAAAGCCATGCAGCAGATGCCCAGCCAGTTGGAAATTGTTGTAAATTTGACTGTGTAAGAATCTGCAGCCAACAGCTACAGGAAGCATAATGTAAGTCTAAGGAACAGCATGTCTGGAATTCTACACATTGAAATGTTTTTTTTTTTTTCAATTTAGGATGAGAATCTTAATTTCACTGATTGTTACGCTAATAGTGAGCTATTCATTATTTCGCTATCTATCTATCTATCTATCTATCTATCTATCTATCTATCTATCTATCTATCTATCTATCTATCTACAGTATATCAATCTATCTCTTTATTTCATATTTGAAAATTATTTATCAAGGAGAATATGCAGGATTTTGCGACAAGATACGGGGTGTTTGCATTGTAAAAGTTTGCAGTACATATACAAATAAACATACTTTATAGGTACCTACAGTATAGATATATAAACAAACTGTGATATATACTGTGCACACTACATAGATGTTTGCTTATAGAAGTTGTCTCACTACAAAGAATAGCTTTCAAAATGTAGGGAACACTAAATGAAGACGTTTTCCAAATTTTTTGGCTTTTTTTTTGTAAAAGGGGTTACATGATTTTTATACCTTCTGGGGCTCTGGGTTTTCCCAATGATGACCTGTTATCTTTTTTCCCCCCTGCTGTTTTTTCATCTGATAGCAGGGATGACTCATCAACATTTTGGGGCCCCCAGTGTGAAAATTGTGTTTATTGACTTTCAGACAAAAAAGTAATTTACTCCTGTTTACAGTAGCTAAAGCTTCTTTGGACCTCAGAAGAATTTATTTCATCTAGATTAATAAACAAAAAGTCCGAATACATGGACTATAGCTAATTATAACGCTTGACCAGAAGTGACAAGCAAAGCAGCATTATTTCATTTATGCATCCTATGAAACTTTGAGATGAGACAACCCCTTTAATCTTTCTCACAATAGGGGCTGATCACAGCAGCACATATTTTGTCCAGCCAGTAGTGAATTCATCTGCGAAGCAATCTAACTTCTTGTACCTCTGACTCCATGAATTTTCTAAAGAAAAAAAACCCCCGCTTCTGGTACAATGTGAAGATTCCCCATATGATTTTCACCTGCTGAAGCTTTCTGTCAACCCTTAAGGGGTTGTGGGGTTCATTTTTAGTTAATGCAAAATAAAATATGGGGAAAAAACATCTCACCTCTTCTTGCCAATGTATATCTTCATGTTTTCTGTGAAAATATTTTTGCACTTGGGAATCTGTTGTCGGCTTCAATGTAAGAATAAGTATTCCAGAAAAAAATCAAAATCCAGTTGCTGGTATTAAAACTACTTCTTCTGTATTCCTTTTGCTTATAAAATTGGCATAATATGGAACTGCTTACAAAAATATAGGTTACTCGCTTACATGTTTCAAACCAATATAGATTTTTGATCACAGCATATTGGGTTATGCCCATTAAAAGCAAGCAGTCACCCAATCGGGTGTCCTGTTATATAAACCGTATATATTACCTTCTCATTATTTATGACAAGAAGGACATACCAAAGAGTTTACAATAGGGATTTGCCGTGGCATAATCACACATTTTTTAATAAAAAAAATACATTAGATCGCTTCTTTAGTTAAATCCCCTTGGCATAAGTGTATCCAATTCCAGGATCCAAAATGTTTCTCTATGGCATACTGCATATTTCCTGTCTCTGCCTTTTCTAGGTCTGTTGAAAAAGCGTAATGTTTGAAGATCACCATTATGTTTTTTTTCTGGTGAACAGCAATTCCCAGCAACACCACAGCATTATATGTCTAATTGTCTAATTGTCTCTGCCTAGTTTAAATGGTACATTTTTTTCTAGATATTTTGGCCCAGCTCTATCTTCCATAATTTATCCTGTGTATTTGTGTAGCCATCAATCTCAGATATTCCCCTTGAAGTGTCTGCTTTGTGCAGAGCCATTTGTAGCTCAACCCATTTATGACACCTGAATGCCATAATGCTCTAATTGAACTCCTCATAGCATAGTATAAGTTGCAGAGCTCTGGTCTGTGGACCGAGGTCTGCGGGCCATATTTCACGTGCCATCTTTCTAAGTGACTATTTACAAGTGACAAGCCTCAGAAATATCCCAGAAATGAGCCAGAAGTGAGCATAAAGGAGCTGGGAGGCTTTCCTTTTTGTAAGTAGCTGCACTTCTTCACATACTCCTTAATTACCATGCTCGCTATTACTATCTAACTTGCAGCCATCTGCATCCTATCTTACCCCCCTGTCTTGCCCTCAGACAATTTTATCAATATTAGATCCTCTCTCCTTCCCTCACCTATGTTTTCATCCCACACGCTATTTTCCCTTTTCAACCACCCCAAACCTCCAGCTTACATCTTACTGCACAAACGCCGCTCATATTCATCACTGAACCATCTGCTGTCTCTTTACAGTCTCCTGCTTCTCGTTGCAGGGGACATCTTTTCCTAACCCCGGCCCACCCTTCTTTTACTGCTCATCCCAAAACCCCTCCCTTTCCCGTAGAAACCCTGCAAAACCTGCTTGCTATTCCTGTACGTCTTTTCCTGCCCCTTTTAATTTGTGCTCTGGGGAACGCCCGATCCGTCTGCAACAAACCCACTGCTGTTCATGACCTGATTCTCTCTAACTCCTCAACCTGCTGGCCCTCACAGAAACTTTGGCTCCAGCAATCTAACCAGCGTTCCCTTGTGTTTCTCATCTATGGCGGCCTACACTTCACCCACACCCACAAAACCTGAGAGAAGGCCGGGTGGAGGAGTTGGCATACTTCTCTCTCCACACTGCATTTACCAGGTAATTCCTATTGTACCCTCCCTTATTTTCCCCTCCTTTGAGGTCCACACCTTCAGACTCTTTCGGCCATTTTCCCTCCTAGTCGCAGTTGTGTACAGACCCCCCGACTCACCCCGCCAGTTTCTGGATCATTTTGCTGCCTGGCTCCCTCACTTCCTCCCTATTGAAATACCCACTCTCATCATGGGTGATTTCAACATCCCCATGTCTCCTGCCTCTCAGTTTCTTTCACTGACTTCTTCTCTTGGCCTCTCGCAGTTTAATGACTCTCCCACAAACAAGAATGGGAACTCTCTTGATCTGGTCTTCTGTCATCTTTCCTCAATTTCAAACTTCACTAATTCTCCTTATGCTCTCTCTGACCACAACCTTATCTCCTTCATCATCACTAATTCTCAACCTTCTCTGGACAGACCTGCTCATCACACATTCCAAAATATTCGCTTCATTAATACTCAGGAACTCACAGACACTATACAGTCCTCACTGCCCCCAATCTCCTCCCTCTCCTGTCTGACAGGCTGTCAAACTTACAAAAGAAACTCTCACAACCCCCCCTGGACATGTTGGTAAACCACTCACACACCGCCCACCAGAGTCAGACGTCTGCAGCCTTGGCACACGCCTCAGACTCGCCATCTGCAGCGCTGTTCCAGGTGTGCTGAGCATCTGTGGAGAAAGTCAAAGCTACCGGCAGACTTTCTCCACTACAAATTCATGCTCAGTCCTTATCACACTGCCCTTTACAGCGCCAAACAAAAATATTTCACCTCCCTCATCTCAACACTACACAACAACCCTAACTGCCTGTTTGACACCTTCCACTCCCTCCTAAGGCCTAAAACTCAGGCCCCAGTTACTGACCTCTGTGCTGAAGACCTGGCAACTCACTTCAAAGAGAAAATTGCAAATATCCGGCAAAATATATCTCCGTCCCCAAGTAATACCCATCCCCTCCCGCTTGTCCTCTAGTCTACTCTCAGCCCTTGACCCGAGGACAGAGGAAGAAGTGTCCAGGCTTTTCCTGTCTGCACGCCCCACCACCTGCTCTAGTGACTCCATTCCCTCCCACCTTGTCCAGTCTATTTCTCCAGCTGTCCTCTCTCCCCTTACTGCAATCTGTAACCTCTCTCTCTCTCTCCACTGGGATCTTTCCATCTTCCTTCAAACACACCATCATAACCCCTTTACTGAAAAAGCCCACTCTGGACCCATCCTGCGCTGCTAATTATATACCAGTCTCTAATCTGCCCTTCATCTCTAAACTCCTGGAACGCTTGGTCTACTCTGCCTAATCCACTATCCTCTACTACTCTTTCTTGACCCTCTGCAATCAGATTTCCGCATCCTACACTCCACGGAAACTGCCTTAGTTAAAGTCTCAAATGACCTCCAAACAGCAAAATATCAGGGTAACTACTCATTGTGTTCTCTTTGGATCTCTTCTGCAGCGTTTTGACACTGTTTGATCACCACCTTCTCCTCAGCATGCTCAGCACCATTGGCCTCCAGGATACCACTCTCTCTTGGTTCTCATCTTACCTGTCTGATCGCTCCTTCAGTGTCTCTTTTTTCGGATCTACCTCCACTCCTCTTCCTCTTGCTGTTGGAGTTCCTCCGGGATCAGTTCTAGGTCCTCTCCTCTTTTCATTGTACACAGCCCCCATTGGACAAACCATCAGCAGATTTGGCTTCCAGTACCATCTGTATGCTGATGACACCCAATTTCACACCTCCTCGCGTGACATCAGTCCTTCTCTAGTAGATAACACCAGTGTATGTATGTCCGATGTCTCTGACATCATGTCCTCTCTCGATCTGAAACTAAACCTCACTAAAACTGAACTTCTTGTCTTTCCATCATCTAGTAACCAACCCCCCACCCCCTGCTATTTCTGTTTCTGTATGTGGTACCACCATTTCTCCTAGGCAGAGCCGCTGTCGGGGGTTATACTAGTTTCTGATCTGATCTTCACCCCATATACCAAACCCCTTTGGGCCCGCCCCTGTCCCGGGCACCTCAAGAAAATTCCAGAATCACCCAGTTTTTTTCCCCCTTTGGGAAAACAAGTAAAACCCTTCCATTGTGGCCCTTTTTTTTTTCGTTTTTGGACTCGGGTAACTCCTTGCTAATAAAAATCTCCCCCCTCTGGGAAATCTCCCTCTAAAAACTGTCCTGAATGCAGAAAGCCAGGCTCATTTTTCTCCCCACCCAATACGGGTCCCTTCCCCCATCTGTCGAAAAAAAAACCAAAAAAATTTAAAAAGGACAGCATTTGGGAAAAAGCAAACGGTGTTTTTTCCAGCAACGTTTCAGCTTGAACAGAGCCTTTCTCAAGCAACAACCAAAAGGTGCAATGTTTATAAAATTAGGAATCCCATGGTACAATCAAAATAAGGGGATAATTAAAAAATTACAGTGCAATAATTATAAACTTTGGTTACAATACAGTACAAAAAATAAAAAATTCAATGAAATCAAATTTTCCCACCCCCGTCTTATTTTGTCCCAAAATTTCACAAAAAAAAATTGAACATATAAGTTCAAAAAGATAAGTAACAAAAACCTAGAAGCAGGTGAAAAACGCTCAAAGATAATTCATTATTATTGCGAGTTTTCCCTCCTCATTTGGGGGGCGTTTGTATCCCTTTATGTTGCCCCGGCGTTGTGTAAATTACTGCTTTTTGGGGTTGGAGATCCAACTGCGCCCCGGAAACCTCTCCTTTTTTGCGTCCCCAGTTCCCTTTGGTTTAAAAGCAGGGGGATTTTGCAAGCGCAGGACCCCGTCCCCGCTAATCAGATTTTATGAGTTTCCATAGTAATACAAGGGCCCTTGCAAAAAGGGCGCCATACACCCCTTTAGCTTCAAAGCAAGTTGAAGCAAAAAAAATGGGCAAACCTGAAAAAAACTGCAAACCCAAAGTAAGTATAAAAAAAGCATTCTAATAATATAAAACCCCTAGAAGGGGGAAAAACCCCACATAAGCCCACAAAACCACATAGAAATTCTAATGTTCCCCCGTTTCCCAAAGGGTCCCACAAAGACCCCCCCACAAACCCCAGGCGGGAAACCCCTGAGGGGACGGTTTTCCCCAGGATAAAAAGGGGCCGCAATAAGGGGAAAAGGCAGGCTAAAGGGCTTACCCCCCAAACAAAAACCCCTGAAAAAAACCAACCAAAAAAGGGAAAATACATAATGCCAAAACCAAAAAAAGGGGAATTTTAACCCCAGGAGTGGGAAATTTCTCATTCATAAAACGTAAAAAAAGAAGAAAAAAAAAGGGAAAAAAATTAAAAAAATTAAAAAAAATAATAATTACAAAAAAATTTCCCAATTATAAAAAATTAGAACCCAATTCCAGCACCAAATTGTGCTATCAATCAAAAGGGGCCCATAGGGGGCAGAAAAACAGAGGAAATTTCTCATCAAATACATCTGTGGATGGGATTTTGGAAAACCAAATTTTTAAAACCCCAATGGGGATAAGTTTCAAATTTTTGAATATCCTTTCCCATTTCCCTTTTACTTTTAAAACTGCACTTTTTCTATTCCCGGGGACTTATGACCCAAAAGGAAAGGGTCTCCGATCCAAAATTTTAAAAACCCTCAATTTTATGTTTAAATTTTCCTAAAAATGTCTAAAACACAGGAAGATCCTTTTTCCCAACCAAATCGTAGTTTTTATGTTTTTTTAATCGACCTGGGACATTCCTGTTTGTTTCCCAAAAATATAAAAAAACAGGGACACAAAAGGGGGGAAAAATATTTAAACATGGGCTCCCTCTTACTTTGTTAGAAAAAATTTTTATTAAAAAATTTTCTTTCCACTTCTGGATGTATAAAATTGTCACCTTTATAAGATGTCAACAACTTTTGAAAGGAAAAGGAAAGGAAAAAAACCTTGTCTAGAAATGTGTAAGCCTAAAAAAAATTTTTTGGGTTCTTGGGGGACAAAAAATTGCCCCTTAAGATTTTTAAAATTTTTCTGTTTTTCCTTTCCTAGGTGGAAAAAGCCAACCTTAATAGGGGGGAACCCTTTTTTCATTGGGGTTTAGCCTTTCTTTACAGTTAAATTACAAATTTTTTTGAGAAAATGAAATTAAAAGTAGAAAACAAAAGTTACTCGTTGTTCTGCTGAATCTCTTTTTTTGCTACTAAGTAACAAATTACGATCAATATTTCTCACTCTTTTTTTCTGTGACTGTATTAGAGCTGTAGGATAACCACATGTCTGGAATTTAGAAGACATTTCTTCTAATCTATTGTCTAAGAGGGAAGAATCGGAAACAATCCTTTTTACTCTAAGGAATTGGCTATACGGTAGGGATTTAACCATGGCCCTTGGATGGAAACTATTATAATATAGAGTATTATTTTTGTCCGTAGGTTTTACATAGAGGTCTATTGCTATTTTATTTTCCTGTTTATAAACCATAGTGTCCAAAAATTGTAATCTATGCAGAGAGTATGACATAGTAAACTTAATATCCTCATCTATGGTATTCAAAAACTCAAAAAATTCAGTAAGCTCATCCACAGTACCCCTCCAAATAATGAAGGTATCATCTATATAACGCCACCAACCCTGCACATGTCTAAAGTGGTGGGACACATAGATGAACTCCTCCTCAAGATAGGCAATAAACATATTCGCATATGTGGGCGCAACTTTTGATCCCATAGCGGTCCCCTTTTTTTGGATATAGTAGTTATCCTGAAAAGAGAAATAATTTTCAGTAAGGATGAATTGTAATAAATTAATCAAAAATTCAATGTTATCTACGGGATAATCAGATGCATTCAAAAATTTCCTAACAACTGTATGCCTCTAACTACAAATTTTTAAAAAAAAATTTTTTTACAAAAGATCTAACAAATCACAAACATGATGTGAGATACGAGATGTTCAAAAAATGGGGGGTATCCCTAATATAAACGGCTGAAAAGCAAAATTTCTCAATATCTTATCCAAAAACAGGGCAATGGGAAAAAAAATCGACCTTGCCCAATACAATAGGCCCCGGAGGATTTTACAAGAATTTGTATCTTGGGGGAACAATAAAACCGTGGAAATTGGGGAAACTTTCAAAACAAAAAAACCTCAAGTTTTTTTATCAAAAATCCATCTACTTGCTGTGTGTACATCTGTTTAATCTTGATTTTTGATTGGGAAGGACAAAAAAGGGTTATTTCATACACAAGGGGTCATTTAAATGTCTCATTTTTCTTCCCTCTAATTTACATTCCATAGTACAAGGCTCCCCCTTTGCTGCGGTTTTATAGTAAAAAGGTTGTTTTTTTAAAAACTAACAATACCCCCTTTTTTCCACCCTAAACTCATTTTTTGATAATTCAAGGGCTCTAAATGGTTTCCCCAATTTTTTTTGACCCCAAAAATTTTTTGCTAATTCAAAATTGATAATAGATTGCGTGTAAGGGGCAAATTACTTTTTTTTCTGAAAAACCCGTTTGAGAAAAACAAATATCAAAGGTATGTTTTTTCACAATATTTGTACAAAAAGGATTGGGGCAGATAAATTAGAAAAAAAAACACTTTCAACTTTTTTTCCAAAAAAAAACCAAAAAGATCTAACTCCCAATTGGGAAAAAATCATCTTAATTGATGGACAAAAAGAAAGTTATAAAATTTTTTAATACCAAAAGTACAAAATTAAATATTTACCACAATCTTGTTTTTTATCTTGTTCGGAAGATAACTTTGCTTTCTTCTCTCTGGTTTATATAGTTCTTTTGCCGACTTTGTGTTTTCGACCCCCTCCCTGGTACGCCTGGGAAGGGGGTATCCAAAGCAAAAAAAGAAGGTGTCTCCTGTGCTTCAGGATCAGATGATGATATACGCTGTTTTCTCTTTTGAGACAGATTCCTTGTTTTAAAGTTCCTGTTGGTCAACGGTTTTTGCCAATTATATACCCTCTCAGTTCTATAATCCTCCAAATCCCGATGCCACTTTTGTCTTTTCATGTTTTCCAACTCAGTTCTAAATTTAGACAAGGATTAAGAACAATCTTCTTTATATTTGGTCAAGTCCTTATTGTAAGTAGTCCCGATAATATGCCATCAAGCTCACTGATCCTGGATTCTACTTTTAACAATTCAGCTTGTAAGAATTCCATATTGAGTAACATAACATCCCGTGCATATTTGTTAGATATTTGAATAAACCGTTGGCAAAAATCATTGTTTTCAGAAAAAAGATTTGGGGTCAAATGAGACCTCATACCTCTAGGGATCCTGTTAGCCTTGTAGTAAATTTACCAATTGTAAGCAAATGTAGCTGAGTTGGGAAAAAAGTTTCCTCGTTTCATTTTCCCATCTTCTTTTTTATATTGATGATAAAAGGAGCGCCAAAAAAGGCTGCGTCTCCCGATATTCCCTGTAGAATCCGCCCACATCTTCCCCGAGTATGAAAAATGTTTTGGGGAAAAGTATCATATTCTTTGTACACCAATAAAATAAGATATAATGAAAAAAAAGTCCGTGCACGTTTCCCGTTCGTAGAATGCAAAAGTAGAAGGTAGAAACGCACTATTAAGAAATAGGAGGCACATCCCTCAGACTGGGAAAGATGTCTCATAACCAAAAAATTGAAAGGACAGCACTTGAAAGCAACATGTTATTCCAGCAACTTATTCAGCTCTGAACAGAGCCTTTCTCCCAAGCAACAACACAATGCAACTGTGTATATATAATTGGGGTTAAAATTGTGATTGTATGCTGATTTGATTTTGTACTGTATTAAACAATGTTTATGATTATTGTACTGTAATATTTAATGATCACTTTATTTGATTGTACCATGCTCTTCCATATATACACCCGTTGCACCTGTGATTTTTGCCAACGGTTTATTTTAAATATCTAACAAATAACGGATGTTATTTTTACTCAATATGGAATTCTTACAAGCTGAATTGTTAAAAGTAGGAATCCAGGATCAGTGAGCTTGATGGCATATTATCGGACTACTTACAAATGAGGACTTGACCAAATATAAAGATGATTTTTCTCAATCCTTGTCTAAATTTAGAACTGAGTTGGAAAACATGAAAAGACAAAAGTGGCATCGGGATTTGGAGGATTATAGAACTGAGAGGGTATATAATTGGCAAAAACCGTTGACCAACAGGAACTTTAAAACAAGGAATCTGTCTCAAAAGAGAAAACAGCATATATCATCATCTGATCCTGAAGCACAGGAGACACCTTCTTTTTTGGCTTTGGATACCCCTTCCCCAGGCGTACCAGGAGAGAGGGTCGCAAACACAAACATCGGCACAAGAACTCGTATGACCAGAGAGAAGAAAGCAAAGTTAATCTTCCAGAACAAGATAAAAAACAAGACTTAGTGGTAAATATTTAATCTTGTGTACTGTCGGATATTGAAATTAATGCCTCGAGTAAAGGACTTTCTTTCTGTCCATCCAATAAGATTGATTGGTTCCAATTGGAGTTAGATCTTTTTGAGTTTTTTAGGAAAATTAAATTGAAAGTGTTTTTTTCTAATTTATCTGCACCAATGCCTATTGTACAGAATATTGATGACAAACATACCTTTGATATTTGTTTTTCTCAAACAGGTTTACAGAAAAAAAGTAATTTTGTCCCTTACACGGACAATCCTATTATTCACACTTTTGAATCTAGCATCAAATTGGGGATCAAAAAAAATCTGTGAAACCAACCTAGAGTCCTTGAATTATCAAAACATGAGTATGGTGGAAAGACAGGTCATTGACAGATTATCTAAAAACAACCTTATTACTAAAAAATCCGCAGACAAAGGGGGGAGCCCTTGTACTGATGGATACTGTAAATTAGATGGAAGAAATAATGAGACAGTTGAATGACACCTCTGTGTATGAAATATTACCTTTTGATCCTCTCCCTAATCTAAAAATCTAAATTAAACAGATAGTACACACACACATGTAGATAGGATTATTGATAAAGAACTTGAGGGTTTTTTATTGAGAAG
>JAODAL010030870.1:0-49297 GCA_025379985.1 Phyllomedusa bahiana | reverse complement strand
TCTCAAACAGGTTACATTTTAGAACAAACATTTATGTAAGACAGAGAGGTGGCAGGCTCTGCACCTGCGAGTGGCAGAGGCACAAACATTCCAGGCCCAGGTCGCAGCATGGCAAGGGGACGTCGCAGCAGGGGTCACTCGGTGAGGCCACAACTGCCGCTGTCATCTAGCGGCCGTGTGCTGACTAGCAACCCAAGGGTTCTTGATTGGTTGACTAGGTCATCCACTTCCTCCCAGATGACATCTGACAACCCCAGCCAAGAGTCGGTGGGAACGTCAGACACAACGTTAGTTGGCATGGCCCGGGAACGGGTCAGCGGCCCTCACCTGTCCTCAACCCGCCTCTGTCCCATCCGGTTCCCTCAGCCAGAAATCTACTATGTGGTCTGGGCTCAGCGCCACTATATAGTGAGGATGAACAATTTGAGGAGGGCAGTCAGCAGCTACTTGGCAGCGAAGAAATGGGGCCAATATCCCCTGCTTCTTGCAGTAGGCGGCAAAGTATAGATGTTGAGAGTGGCATGGAAGGTCATGTTGTGAGGGGTCAGCCTCTGCATACCAAGACCGGTGATGAGGACAGCAGTGACAATGAAACACAAATAGATGATGATGTAGCCGACCTCACTTGGGAGCCAGGTGAGGCAAGGGCTTCATCATCATCAGGAGAAAAGGGCGTCAGCTTGCGCGTTAGGCATCGGCGCAGCCAGCAAGTGGGTCGTGTGGCCGTGAGTCAGCAGGATAGCAGCAGTGTGAGGTCGGGAGCCAAGCGGCCACTGGGTAAAAAACCCGCTTCGCAGGTCCAAGAAAGTAGCGGCACAGGGGCTCAGTGAGGCAGCGGTGGCAGTAGTCACTCAGTGCGGAGCGTTGGCGGTAAAATCCGATACTCGGCGGTGTGGCAGTTCTTTGCTAAGACACCGGAGGAGCCAAATATGGGTATATGTAGAATCTGTAGGCAGAAAGTGAAGCGTGGCCAGGGAGCTAACGTTGGCACCACGGCCCTGCGTCAACACATGCAGCGTCACCATCCGGTGGCCTGGGAGAAACGTGGCTCAGATGTGGTGGTCCATCCTGCCGCCATAGCAACAGCAGCAGCAGCAGCGCCCAGTGGCACGCATGCCATTGCAGCCAGTCAAGGCTCCACCACCTCTACAGAAGGGAGCTGTTTCTCTTTGACATCATCTCCCGGTCCAGATGCTCCTGCTCCTCGCTACTCATGGCGCCAGCAGTCGTTCAGCGAGGCGATTGCAAAGAGACAACAGTATGCGTCCAACCATCCTAAGGTGCAGCAGCTGACCGTACTCCTGTCCAAGTTGTTGGTGCTGCAGTCCCTCCCTTTCCAAATGGTGGACTCTGCACCGTTAAGAGAACTAATGGCTTGTGCCGAGCCTAGATGGAGAGTTCCAAGCCGTAATTTCTTTTCCAAAAAGGCAGTACCAGCACTTCATAAATATGTAGAACAGAAGGTGGGCCAGTCCTTGAGCTTATCGGTTTGTTCCAAGGTGCATGGCAGCGCGGACGTCTGGAGCTGTAACTACGGTCAGGGCCAGTACAGAACGGCCTCCCCCAACACACTCTGATATGCAATGTTTCCACCCGTTGGAATTCCAGCCTGCACATGTTGGACCGACTGTATGAACAGAGAAAGGCCATTAACGATTTTTTGATGACCCAGGCGGACAGGAGTACTCCCCTATGTAACTTTGATGTCATCCAGTGGCAGCTCATGCGTGACACCTGCTGTTTGTTGAGGCCATTCGAGGAGGCCACATTATTTTTCAGTCGCCAGGACTACGGGATTAATAACGTCATTCCACTGCTTCATGTCCTGGAACAGATGCTGAAAAATCTGTCTGGGCAGGGGACTGGAGACGTGGCGACTACATCTCGCGGCCACATGAGTCCGGTGGGGACTGAAATGGAGGAGGAGGAGGAGGAGGACATTGGAGCAGAAGCATTGTCTGGTGAAATGAGTGGATTTTCTACCCAGGTGACAAGAGAGGAGGAGCAGGAGCAGCTGGAGGAGGTAGATGGAGATGAGGAAGATGAGGCAGATGGCCCGCAAGCACCGCGGCAGTATACAGTTTAGATGGAGGAAGGGAGCCCCTCAGAGTCACTTGTGCAGATGGCCCGCAGCATGCTGATTTGCCTGGCTAGTGACAGACGAATAGTCAGCATCCGGCAGAGGGATGACTTCTGGCTCTCCACCCTATTGGACCCTCGCTACCGGTCCAAAATGGGAGCCTTTATCCCAGCTGCTGAGAGGGAGGACAAACTCAAATACTATAGGGAAATCCTCCGTAGTCAGTTGGCCGCTGCCATGTGCGGCATCGGCCCTCCTTTGACAGGTCTGACTGGGGGGTTCTTCAGCGCTCACGTACTACTACCGCGGCTGCCGGGGAAGGTGGGGGGGTCGGAGCAGTACCAGCTCCATCAGCAGCAACCTAAGTCTGGAGTCACTGATGAGCAGCTTCCTTCACCCGCCTAGTGAGGAGGGCAGTCGCCAGCAGCAGCAGGAGGACCTGGAGCAGACCCTGAACCAACAGGTGGTGGCCTACTTGGACAGCACTCTGCCCCCCAGTTAGAAGATCCGCTGGACTACTGGGCAGCCAAACTGGATGTGTGGCCGCAACTTGCCGAGTTTGCAGTGGAGAAGCTGTCCTGCCCGGCCAGTAGTGTGGCATCAAAGCGGGTGTTCAGTGCGGCGGGAGCCATCGTTACCCCAAGGAGAACCTGCTTGTCCATGGGAAATGTGGAACGACTGATCTTTGTCAAGATGAATCAGGCGTGGATCTGCCAGGATTTCCACACACCAATGCCTTAGGCGTCAGACTACATCAGCCATGACGCCTCACCCAAACTGTGAGAAATGAGTCTGGGTTCAAACTACCTGCCTCAGCCACTATTCTGATGCCGCCACCCGCCTGATGCCACACATCTGCTGACAGTTTCTCCATCTGCCACCAACCATCTTTACCAGGGACTGGTATTGCCACCCACCTCCGCACTCTGTTATTGTGCCACTGTCTGACCTCATGCTGCTGTTGTTGCTGGTGCCATGAAATCCACACTGTGTCATTGTGCCACTGTCTGACCTCATGCTGCTGTTGTTGCTGGTGCCATGACATCCACACTGTGTCACTGTGCCACTGTCTGACCTCATGCTGCTGCTGTGGCTGCTGCCGTGACCTAGACACTGTGTCATTGTGCCACTGTCTGACCTCATGCTGCTGCTGTGGCTGATGCCGTGACCTACACACTGTGTCAGTGTCCCACTCTGTGGCCTACTCCTGTTTTTGCCACCTCCAGAACGTCATTGTGCCACTGTCTGACCTCATGCTGCTGCTGTGGCTGCTGCCGTGACCTACACACTGTGTCATTGTGCCACTGTCTGACCTCATGCTGCTGCTGTGGCTGCTGCCGTGACCTACACACTGTCAATGTGCCACTGTCTGACCTCATGCTGCTGCTGTGGCTGCTGCCGTGACCTACATACTGTCATTGTGCCTCTGTCTGACCTCATGCTGCTGCTGTGGCTGCTGCCGTGACCTACACACTCTGTCATTGTGCCACTGTCTGACCTCATGCTGCTGCTGTGGCTGCTGCAGTGACCTCCACACTGTGTCATTGTGCCACTGTCTGACCTCATGCTGCTGCTGTGGCTGCTGCCGTGACCTACACACTGTCATTGTGCCACTGTCTGACCTCATGCTGCTGCTGTGGCTGCTGCCGTGACCTACACACTGTGTCATTGTGCCACTGTCTGACCTCATGCTGCTGCTGTGGCTGCTGCCGTGACCTACACACTGTGTAATTGTGCCACTGTCTGACCTCATGCTGCTGCTGTGGCTGCTGCCGTGACCTACACACTGTGTCATTGTGCCACTGTCTGACCTCATGCTGCTGCTGTGGCTGCTGCCGTGACCTACACACTGTCAATGTGCCACTGTCTGACCTCATGCTGCTGCTGTGGCTGCTGCCGAGACCTACACACTGTCATTGTGCCACTGTCTGACCTCATGCTGCTGCTGTGGCTGCTGCCGTGACCTACACACTGTGTCAGTGTCCCACTCTGTGGCCTACTCCTGTTCTTGCCACCTCCACACTGTCATTGTGCCACTGTCTGACCTCATGCTGCTGCTGTGGCTGCTGCCGTGACCTACACACTGTGTCATTGTGCCACTGTCTGACCTCATGCTGCTGCTGTGGCTGCTGCTGTGACCTACACACTGTCAGTGTGCCACTGTCTGACCTCATGCTGCTGCTGTGGCTGCTTCCATGACCTCCACACTGTCATTGTGCCTCTGTCTGACCTCATGCTGCTGCTGTGGCTGCTGCCGTGACCTACACACTCTGTCATTGTGCCACTGTCTGACCTCATGCTGCTGCTGTGGCTGCTGCAGTGACCTCCACACTGTGTCATTGTGCCACTGTCTGACCTCATGCTGCTGCTGTGGCTGCTGCCGTGACCTACACACAGTTACATAGAGCCACTGTCATACCTAATCCTGCTGCTGTGGCTACTGCCGTGACCTACACACTGTGTCATTTGTGCCACTGTCTGACCTCATGCTGCTGCTGTGGCTGCTGCCGTGACCTACACACTGTGTAATTGTGCCACTGTCTGACCTCATGCTGCTGCTGTGGCTGCTGCCGTGACCTACACACTGTGTCATTGTGCCACGCGACCCAGCGCTGCTGTGCTGCTGCCGTGACCACACACGCATGCCACTGTCTGACTCAGCTGCTGCTGTGCTGCTGCCATGACCTACATACTGTCATTGTGCCTCTGTCTGACCTCATGCTGCTGCTGTGGCTGCTGCCATGACCTACACACTCTGTCATTGTGCCACTGTCTGACCTCATGCTGCTGCTGTGGCTGCTGCCGTGACCTCCACACTGTGTCATTGTGCCACTGTCTGACCTCATGCTGCTGCTGTGGCTGCTGCCGTGACCTACACACTGTCATTGTGCCACTGTCCGACCTCATGCTGCTGCTGTGGCTGCTGCCGTGACCTACACACTGTGTCATTGTGCCACTGTCTGACCTCATGCTGCTGCTGTGGCTGCTGCCGTGACCTACACACTGTGTAATTGTGCCACTGTCTGACCTCATGCTGCTGCTGTGGCTGCTGCCGTGACCTACACACTGTGTAATTGTGCCACTGTCTGACCTCATGCTGCTGCTGTGGCTGCTGCCGTGACCTACACACTGTGTCATTGTGCCACTGTCTGACCTCATGCTGCTGCTGTGGCTGCTGCCGTGACCTACACACTGTGTCATTGTCCCAATCTTTGGCCTACTCCTGTTTTTGCCACCTCCAGAATGTCATTGTGCCACTGTCTGACCTCATGCTGCTGCTGCCGTGACCTCCACACTGTGTCATTGTGCCACTCTGTGGCCTACTCCTTTTTTTGCCACCTCTAGAATGTAATTGTGCCACTGTCTGACCTCATGCTGCTGCTGTGGCTGCTGCCTTAACCTACACACTGTGTCATTGTGCCACTCTGTGGCCTACTCCTGTTTTTGCCACCTCCAGAATGTCATTGTGCCACTCTCTGACCTCATGCTGCTGTGGCTGCCGCCGTCACCTCCACACTCTGTCACTGATGTTGCCACCTGAGCCCTCAGCTTGTTTTTTTCCAGCTGTCGCTGCCATTACTTTATCAGGCTACATTCCCCCTTCAGTTTTTTGGTCAGTTTTGCCCTCTTAAGTGCCCAGGGAATTTTAGAGTGAAGCGATTCTAAGAGTGGCGGCAGTCATGTGCGTGTCATACTAAAACACAACATTGTATGAAGACCAAACCAAGCTCCCTCTGCATATTTAAGCATGGCACAACATTCTACATCACCCTGCAGGCTCTGTGCAGCCTGGAAATAGCTGTTTTTTAACGTGATTCGTCCCGAAGTAATTCGGAACGAAGTTATTTTTTGTCGGGAAATTCGGCGAAGTGAACGAACCGAATTTCGGGAAATTCGTGCATCTCTAGTAACAGCCACAAATATCATCATCATCATCAGTCCAAACTGAGGCAAAGACAGGCAAATTGTCACCAAATAAACAGACCCCCCTAGATAATCCATATTTTGAAGAGCTCTTTGATGACACAATGCGGTTGGGGTCACAAGACATTTCAAAAGATCAAGAGGCCCAAAAGGATTATTTTGTCTGCTCTGACACCCAATCGCTTATGCCTTCAGAGGAGGAGAAGGAAGCTGGTTCCTCTCTTTCCGCTAGACTCACCATTTTGAAGGTGCGAAAATGACAAACACAATAGGCAAAAGGCGTGGAATCTGATATATGTTCTACAGACCCTTTCATAACCATGGAGTTCTGCCTTTATCAACATACATGCTTATCTACAAGAAAGGCGACATTGTGTACATTTGCAACTCCAAGAGCAGAGATAGTTTCCTCCAACGCATCAAGGAAAACGAGAGGAAGAAAAAGGAAACCAAGGAGAAGGGCACCTGGGTGGAACTAAAGCGTCAGCCAGCATTTCCCAAGAGAAGCTCACTTTGTCCGCAATCATGAAAAGGAACCTGAGCTCATTGAGCCCATTCCCAACTCGTTTATGAGATAATGTGACAATATCCTTTGCAAAATATGTAAAGTTTTTTTGAATTTTATATGGTGGGCAAGTTCTCTTGTGTAGACATAAATTTCTCAAGTGCTACCCAAGTCTTGATATCTCCGAGGAAGTTTGGGGTTTTAGTCACCTTCCGGCATCGATCGCTTCAGCCCACTGTCAGTGTTGCAGCGTCATCTGGCCTCCAGGGGAATCTTTATTTCTTCATCAAATTTTTTCTGAGTGTCTATGAGGGCATTTTGGGGGGGCGTAGGGTCATTGCTGTAAAAAAGCGATATCAATGTCCTTTTCAAAAAATCTTCTATCAAATAGTCATTTCTTTTTGCAATTTTATTTCGGTCCAAAGGTCATTTTTCTGGTTTTTTTGGTCAGGGTGTAAAAGGGGTCCCAAAAAGGCGAACCCCTTCGGGGGCCCTAATCAAAAGGGAATAACCCCTTTCTATTATTAAGTCGGGTGGAGCACCACCTATTAAACAGGAGAGCCTTATATCTATAGAAAAGTACAACCGTAAGGGATCCCAACCTCAATTGGGAAGTCGTCCCTAATCTCAGGGACAAGAAAAAATAAGGCCCCCTTTGTGCCCCCCTGCAGGGGGTGAACTTGAACGGGGTAAGAAATCACAATTTAAAACGTCCTATCTACCTGCCCGACATTTTTCCCCAGCAAAACCTGGCTTCATTTCCCAAAGGGATTAAGGTCCGATCAATTGGTTAAGGAAAAAAAACTCCATTCCTTTTTCTGTTGGGGTACCCCCCCCCCCTATTCAACTCACCAAAGCCCCAGGAATCCCCCCAAATAAGTCCACTCCCCCCCTTTCCGCTTCCTCACGAAAACCCCCTCATAAAATTGCCGCTAAAGGGCTCCACCATGCCCCCCCCATAACCAGCTTTCCTAAGGCAAAATTCGCCATCTCATAACACTTGCGCCCCCATCCACAAACTCCCCCCGTGCCAACGCACTGCCCCAGCAGACACCCCACCCCTGACCGTGAGGGGCTTCCGCTTATTTCTCTCATATTATTGCAACTCGTCCCTCACCTAAAGGGGACTGACAGAATGGGTGTTACATTCCACAGCACACTACCAGCTTTATCAGCCCCATAACCCCCCTCTTTTCCCACATTAATATAAAATTTCAGGGGAAATATAGTTTTCCCATGTACAACCCCACTGTCTATTATCTTCCCATAAAGCATTTCCCCTTATATTGCAATATACAAATTATTTTAATAAAGCTGCAAGCCCTATTAATACATTTTTATTGTGCTGTATATTTTGTCCAGACTTTTTGCATAAACCCTTCTCTTTTATATTAATATTCATTTTCATTTTAAAAAGCTGCAGGCTTTTTTTTTCCCCCCCCCCTCTCCCTCCGCAGTTTGGCCTCACAACCCCCCATTAAAGATTCTCTTTTTCCCGGGCTCACGGCTACCCACCTAATTCATTACGCCCACAATGGAAGCATCAAAAATATGGGGCATGCAAAAATATTAGTGCTTCAAACGCTATGCATCTAGTTGCATCCAATCAACTGTTTAAAGCAGCGAGCAGAAACAAAAAATCAACATAGAGAATTTAACACAAATGGTATTATCCACTCCCACTGCATCTCCCCAAATTTAATAAATTTTTTATGGGTAAAAAAATTTTAACCCTTTTTGCAAAAATTTGGTTTTACAAAAAAAAAAAGAAAAATAATGTGAACAAACCTTTAGGAAACTAAGGAAAAAACATTGGGTATTTTGAAAAATTTGCAGGTTAAAGGGGTAAAAGGGGACCCCTAATTCTGATATCCCTTGAAAATTTGAAACCAAAAACTAGGAAAACACCCCGAACCCCCAATTAATTTATTGGATAGTTTTGGAAGTTACCGCAAATAAAAGAAACTCCCCCCCAGACGAAAAAACCTTTTCTTTAAAATTAAAATGGGAGGAAGAAGTACTATTGCAGAATTAAAATCTAACAGGGAATTAATAAAACCCAGTGAAAAGGGTGGTAACATTGTCATCTTAAAAAAAATGTTTATAGAGCATTGTGAGAGAATACTTGTTTCAGAAACAATAGACTTAAAATGATAAAACCAAAGGGAGATCTGAAGGAATTAAAAAAGGGTTTTTGGATCTGGGAATTGAGAAAAATTAATTATGGGGAGAGAAAAATTTTATGCTAAATGTGAACCCTACTATTGCTACCTTTATGCTTTCCCAAAAAGTGCATAAAGGAGGGTTGTGCCAATACCGGAAGCCCCGATAGCTCAGTAGAAACAATTTAACACAAGGACCTAGACATGTGATCGTATACTGATCCCCTTTGTCACGGGGCCTTTCTTTATCGTAAAGACACAAAGATACTAGATAAAAAATTAAATAAAACTAGTGGTGAGTGAAAGTACATTTCTTGCAATTTTAGACTTGAACCTAACATAACATCAGAAAATAAATGGGCCTGAAAGCAATAAATATTTTTTGAACACAAGGGGTACACAATTTACGGAATACAATATTTTGTTTTACTTTATTGGATTTTGTTTTGACACAAAACTATTTTTTTTTTTGATGGCCCCTTTTTCACAAAAAAAGGACAGCCAGGGCACTTCTTTGCACCAATTTTTGGTAATCTTTTTTTTGGTTGGTGGGAGGATTCTATTGTTTTTTTCTGAACACCTTAAAATTTCAAGATCGATTTTATTTTGGGCGTTTTATTGATGTTTATTTTTTTTTTTGGGGAGGGTAGTAAAAAAATTTTCATAAATTTTTGATCTAGACCAAGATAATGAAATTGGATAAAATTACGTTTGAAATTATGGGGGAGAAAAAATTTTTTTTGGATCTTGAAATTTGTTGGATGAAAACAAGCAGTTAGACAAAGAAATTTTGGGAAAAATCGGCCCCAAATAGTTTGTTACATTTTTCTAGCTGGCATCCACCCTTTTCCCAAAAAAAGGGGGGTTCCCTAGGCCAATTTTTGAGGGGGTCGTAGAAAGTTCCACATTAGAGGATTTCAATGAAGAAGTTAAAATTAAATGCACATTTTTTAGGCAAGGGTTACCCAAAAAAAGTTTGAGGAAGGCGTTTAAAAAGGGTTTTACCCCTGCAGAGGACATTTATTAAAAACAGTAAAAAGAAAAAAGAAAAAACTGATTTTTAAATTCGTTGTATAGGTCCTTTGATAATAAGTCCCCAAAGAAAAGTAAGCTATACTTAGAAGACATTGGCAATTTGAAGGAGATCCCGTATTCTCTGAGGTGATTCCCAAATACCCTAGTGTATTTAGAAGAGGGAAAAAATCTTAGGGGTAATTTTTCATATGATTTTGAGGGGGAGGCAAAAAACCCTGGTTACAGTCTCAGGGGGAGGCTCATATCCCCGTGGCAATGTTCATTCGGTTTTTTTATATGGAAAACTAAAGAATTTTTTAATCCCATTGATAAAGAAGTTTGAGATAAGACAAATTTATTTAATTTTAAAACCCAAAGGGGGGATTTAGGGGCTAGTGAAAATTCCCCAAGTCTATGTGGGAAAAAACCCTATAGGAGTTTCGGGGCGGGGTTTGAAAAATCTGAGTACTATTAAAGTGAGGGATACCCCCCTACAGACACATTTTTGGGAAAATAAGGTGAAATAGAGGGGCTTAAAATTTTGGGGGATCTGTGGAAAAAGAGGGGGAAAAAAAGGGCGTCTGGATTATTTTGTTGAGGAAGAGGGAAGATGGTATACAACCAATACATTGAAACCTAAAGGCCCCAAAAGAAGGCTTTTATTTTCACATTTTTTAATCTTGCTATTCCCCATATAATAAATTTTTTAAGAAACTATAATGTGTTTAAATACGGGCGTGGACATGCACAGTTGAATATAGACTATGGAACATCGAAGTTCAATAGTTTTTTCCTATCTCCCACTCCCTCCTGCCCCCCCCCCCCCATCCCCCCGCCTCTCGTTTTCCTTCATTTTCCCGGGGCCTGAAGGATGATAGGATTGATCACGTGAGGCCACGTTTCTATTTAACAAAAGGTGTATGTATATTGTTTTTTTGCATGGAGGGTTTTTGGGCAGCTGAATTGTATGGGATGTGCACTGGTTTTTGTGGGAGCGCAGCTGGGGGTGGATAACTACCTATTTATTGTTAATTTTATTATGTATAATTTATTGTTTTGTGCTGCGTTTAAATTTGTGTGATTGGGTGCAACAGATGCAATAGCGTTTGAAGACACAATTTTTTGCATGCCCCTATATTTTTGCAGCTTCCTTGTGAGTAATGAATTAGGTGGCTACCGTGAGCCGGAAGAGAGAACTTCAAAGGGGAAGTTGTGAGGCCAAAAAGCAGGGGAGGGTGGGCTAACCATAAGCCTGCGCTTTTTGAAAATGAATAGAATTTACATATAAAAAGAAATGGTTTTTTGCAAACAGTCTGAGACAATATATACAGCCAAAAAAAAACTGTCTTATAGGCTTGCAGCTTTATTAAAATGAATATGTATATTAGATATATAGGAGAAGTGCTTTTTGGAAGAAATAGCCCAGTGGTGTACGTACAGTGAAACATATTTCCCCAAGAATATGCATATTAGAGTGGAAGAGAGGGGGTTATGGGATGATAAAAACTGGAGTGTGCGTGGAAGTAAAAACCCATTCTGCTCAGTCCGTTTTAGGGGAGGCACGCAGTTGCAATAATATGAGAGAAATAAGATGGGAAACCCATAAGGGAAGGCGGGGTGTTGGGGTGCAGTGCGTTGGCACGGGCAGTAGGAGGAGGGGGGCAAGCCTGTTATGGGATGGGAATTTGCCGAGGTTGCGTTAGGAGCATGGGGAGCTTTTTCAGGGCATATTATGAGTGTGCGGCAGGAGAGCGGAAGGGGGGGGGGCTTATGGGATTCCTGATGGTAATTGGTGACACCTGAATAGGGGGGGTACCTAACATATTAAAGGAATGGTTACACCACATGTGACAGACCTTAATCCCCGATGAAGCCGGGTTGCGGGCGAAACTGTCGGGGGGTCAGATTGGGGTTTTAAATTTGATTTCTACCTCGTCTACAAGGTCACCCCCGCAAGGTTACAAGGGGGCCTTTTTTTTCTGGTCCCTGAGATTTGGGGTACGCCCAAAATAGTAGGCTTTGGGATCCCCTTTGGGCTAGTCTTTGCTAAGATATAAGGCTCTCCTGTTAATAGGTGCGCTCCACCAGACTTGATAAAAAAAAAGGGGAGTTATTCCCTCTTTCAGAAGCAAAAAGGGGGTTTAAAAGATGATGTTAAAAATCGGTTTTTAAATAGTGTGGAAAGAGGTTAAGAGTTATACATAAAAAAAGTTAAGTTTTTTGTGTTTTACAGATAGAGAACTATAAATTTAATTTGCCTATGGCAAAAAATAAATATGTAACAAAAGTCATTCTCTGTTCTCTTTCGAGATTCCCCCCTTTTTTTGGGTTATGTACTAATCAAGAAGGGGGCCCGTTAAAAAAAAAGGGGGAATGGAATGGTGTGAGCCCCTTTTGATTTTGCTGATGAGGCCATAAAAGGTTAATATGACTGTGGCAGCCTTGACGACCCCCCCCCCTAAATACAGCTCTGCCACTGAACCCCCATGTTCCCATTGGGTGTTCTGCTGCCACCTCATATATGACTGTTCTTGGGCCCTGGTCAAAAAGGGGTAGGGGCCCTGTCAGTTACCCCGTGCCTTTCCAATAGCATGTATTTTTAATATCCAAGGGGCTCCGTAGCAGGGCTAGCGCGTACCTCAAGCATGCAGTCCCCCCATCTTTTTAGTTAGCCCTTGAAAAGGGAATTTTAAATTTTTTTAGGGTGTGGTTTTTTCTGGACTCTTTAGCCAAATGTCTTCACTAGTTTTTACCCCGTATCCCGTTTTCTTTTTCTGGATGGTAATTCCCGCTTCGCTCCCTGTTTGGTATAAAAACTTTCTATTTTTGGAGGTTTTTTTTTTTTACAATTGTGCAGTACTGCGATGGGCAAGAATGTTGCACCCATGTATGCGAATATCTTTATCTCCTCTTTGAAAGAGGACTTCTTCTTACCTCCATTCACTTCAGCATGGTGTTGAGGTAGTGGAGAAATATTGATGATGCTTTCATGACATGGGTAGGCATGGATGGAGTTTTTGACAATTTATATCCTAATATTCAATTTACCTCAGTTTATTGTGGTGAAAGTGGCGTTTTTATGGACACCAAAATTGTGAAAAATAGTTCTATCATAAGTACAGAATTATTTCTTAACCCTACTGATTACAATATTCTACTTTGTTTTAAAAGCTGTCATCCCTCTAGTAGTATCAAGTCACTCCCCTACAGTCAAATAATTTTTGATGATCCTATGAAATGTGAAGACTTTTTGAACACAAAGCCCTCTAGGATTATTGGTTTATATAAAAAATGGGTACAGGATATAGATAGATCTGCATTATTGTCTCCATGACCTAAAAGTAGTCTAAATAAAGTTCCCTTTATTTTAGTTTACCTAGCCCACAGATTTTAAGGAAGCATTGGCACATTGTTAAGAATAGCTACAGACATATTCAGGAATTTTAATTCCCACCTCTTATGTCATATAGACATCCCAGGAATCTTCATTAAAAGTCAGGTGCCATCTTCTACAAAATCAAGACAGATTTTCCTTAGTAAACATAATGTGAGCACATGTCCCTGTTTAAATTGAATTAACTGTAAAACTATTGTAAAGGCGAATTTTTTTTGTTCATCCAAGTACGAATGAAAGTTCCCCCATTAAATCCTCCTATACATGTAACTGATTGAATGGTATATTTTTTGTGGTACCCATGCAAGAAAATCTATGTTGGTGAAACGATGTGTGATCTCAAAACATGACTGAATGGTTATCGTTACTCTTTACGGAAAAAGAGGCTAGACCTCCCGGTATCCAAACATTTTTCTGAAGTAGGTCACTCAAAGTGGGATTTTAAATGCAATGATTATTGTAATGCTTTCCCATTAAAAAGAGGGGGCGATCGATTAACTATCTTTTAAAAAGAAGGAATTTGTATGGATCTACAGGTTGAATGCTTCAAAACCAACGGGATTAAATGCTGAATTAAAAATTAACCATAGGATGTTTAGATAAATATGCTATGCATATGAGTTATCAAAGGTGCTTTGTCCCATTCTTTTTTTTTCTTATCCCAAAAAAAGTTTTATTAAGAAAATGACAGGTACAGAAGGTTAAGAACAAGCAAATTACTTATGACATCAAAGTCCAGTAAAACCATGCATAGTCAGATCAGATACTGTCCACATGTTGCACTTGAACAATACAATATGTTGTGCGTAGAAGCCAGTAAGAGACACAGATATGATTTTTTACAGTATATAGCCAAGCAATCAAATGGAGAATGGATTATGGGGTAGAGGAAAGAAGAAAAAAAACACCACCCTTCTCCATTGTAAAGCAAGGTAGTTATGTCAACACTATGTTTCAAGAAAAGTACAGATGAAGCTTTCCAGATCAAAGTCCCTCCAGTATCCATAAATAGAGAAAAACGTGAAACTTAGTAAGAAAAAAAAAAACAAAACAGAAAAGAACTGTTAATTTCCAGTCGGTGTCAGCCAAAACCTGAGCAGAGACAAATGACATCACCACGAGGGAGGAGGGAGGTCAACAATTGATACCACACTAGGAGAATGAGCGATAAAGGTCGGTCTGACAGAAGTTAATCCAATCACTCCAGGTCAGCCAAAACTTTGTGGCTTGTAAGAGAGAATCGTTCCTGAACGCCTCTAGACGTTGTAGCCTATGGATTTCATGGAACCAAGACGTTATAGAGGGGCATGAGGTTGATTGCCAAAGTTGTGGAATAATCACCTTGGCTGCCAGCAGCAGGAACGAGATCAAGTGGGATCTGAGTGAGAGGGCAGGCAGTGGCATGTCAAAGAGAAACAGAGAAGTCGGGTCATTTCTAATTTTCAGACCTGTAATAGTGTGAGTAAGGTCTAGCACCTTTATCCAGAAGGGTTGAATGATCGAACAACTCCACCAGACATGGTTCCCACCTCCTTTTGATGTTGAAAACTTCTGGGTAAAGGGAATGTAGGAGGGATGGGACCATATATCATCGTGTGATAATTTTGTAGTTCAATTCCTGTGCTGTGGTCGAAACAGTGGACTTATGTGCTAAGTAGAAAGCCTTTTCCCAAGCCTCGTCAGTGAGTTCCCTTCACAATTCTCTCTCCCAACTTCGTTGAAATGATAACTTGTTTGTGTCGGAGGAAAGCAGTAAGCCATACACTCTTGAAAGCTCGCACTCCCCCTGGGACTCGAAGGGCGAACAAGCTCTATGTAATTCCAAGGTGTCTTTGTTCACATTATAGGAGCTTAATAATTGGTAATAATTTAACCTAGAGAATGAGGTTTCGGTGACGTCACCCGTCAAGTTGCGGTAGGACATCAGAGTCCGAAGAAAGCACACCTCCAAAAAGGGAAGATGAAGGACCCTTAACATGCAATCGAGCAATGGCTAAGGATAAAGATTCAGGGACACTGGGGTTGCCGACAAGAGGAATTAATTGACCCCCCGGGTGGAAAAATGTCATTTTGGAGGGGGAGGCCCTGCAAACGGAGATGGAGAATTGCGCCAAAAGAGGGTTGTCACATAGGGACCTTTTAGGAAAGAGACTGGTCGACAACCGGGGTAGGGCTGCAGTGGGGGCTCCAAACAGTTGTGCCTCCATCTCAACCCAAAACTTAGAGCTATAATTATGGAAAGTGTCGAGGGTGCGGACCAATACTGCGGAAAAATAATATGCTTGAATGTCAGGGTGCGCCAGTTCCCCCTCTGTTTTTGGTCTGGAGAGAGTGGAGTTCGCTATTCTGGGGTGTTTGCGGGCCCACACAAAGTCAGACATCACTCTGCGTAAGGCCGCAAAGTAGGGTTTAGGTAGCAAGATAGGAATCATCTGAAATAAGTATAGAAGGTGGGGGAGAACGTTCATTTTGAGGATATTAATGCGACCTATCCAGGCAAAGTCCTTCTTGTCCCATTTCAACAGGTCTCGGGTTATTGTATTGAGTAGGGGGGAAAAGTTGAGGTCAAAAATAGTGTTGAGTGATTATTATCGACAAAGTTGAAATCGGCACAGTTTTTATGTTGATCGAAATTTTTAGATCATGCGATAATTTAGGTTAAAATCTGTGCATCATCTATTAAGATCGCGCCATTTTCGGCGCTTCCTGTCATTTTGGCGGCCAGCAAATCAGTTTACAGAATAGAGCAGGGTGAGATGTGTGTGCGGCGTTATGACTGGGATGTGTATGGTTGCGATTGGCTGGAAAAATCACATGACCTCGTTTTACTAGAACAGCCCTTCCTGTTCATGGATCATGTGTTCTCAGCGTTCATAGCAGTAGGACGGGGCGCTCTTTCCTGGTCCAACCAGCTCAGCGAAATTATTCTATTTCTTCACAGAGAAAGCTCTACTGTTAGCTGTGATCCTTACAACTTAGTTAGATCAGAGATTGGAAGATTTTATGTAGTTAGGTAGTGAATTTTATAGGAGCATCTACTGCTGTAAAGTCAAGGGGGGGAGCGGGGAGGGGGGCCCCCCGGGCAAACACAGACAACCTAAAAAAGATACGGAAAAAGTTCCCAAGATTTAGTTAACTTGCACTGAAATAGCTTTTTTTAAACATTTTCTATTGAAATTTTTTTCCTGGATATTGGGCAGCCTAAACTTATATTTTTTTCAATTTTTTCTAGAACGAGGTCTCTTTGTTGGTGCAAAACTCCCTTTTATTATCAATACATTTCAAAATAGGTTTCTTTTTCCATTTTCCCCATTCCCTTTGTTGAATACCCACCTTGCATTTTAAAATTAAAACCAGAATTTTGTAGTCAGACAGGTTGTTTGGTCCAAAAATTTTCCTTTTTTTTAAACCAATACATTACGATACTTTTTTCATTTTTTGCGCATAAGCTTTGTTCTTGAGGCATTTGATTAAAGTAAATACAACAATTTTTAGCCCACATAATTAAAAGGGGTGCCAAAAATACCTTTTTTTACCCGAATAATTACAGATATGTTTTTTGACTTTTCCCCAGTCCAATTTTGTTGATAGACCCCCCTTTGCATTTAAAATTTGACCAGAATTGTGTATTTACCACGGGGTAAATTTGATAGGGCCAAAAAAATTTTTATTATCAAACATTAAGTAGTTTTTTTCATTTTGGCGCATACAGCTTTGTTCATTGGGCACTTGACTTAAATGTGAATCAGAAAATTTTGTAGCACCAAGGTGAATTGAAAGGTCCCAAAAAATCCTTTTTTACCAATACATTACAGATACGTTTTTTTTTTCACTTTGGGCACCAGCTTTTTCTTTGAGGCCCTTGCACTTAAATGAAAAACAGCAATTTTGTAGTCCCCACAGGTGAATTGTAGGTGAAAAAAATACCTTTTTTTTTACCGAATACATTACAGTCGTGTTTTTTTTTTCCCCCCCCCCCCCCCCCCCCCCATCCTTTTTTTTTTTTATTGCGGCCCCCTTGCACAAAAATGTGAATACAGCAATTTTGTAGTCCCCAAGGTGAATTGTGGTGCCAAAAATACCTTTTATTTCCGAAAATTACAGATAGTGTTTTTTGCACTTTTCCCCAGTCAGGTTGTTGATAGAGCCCCCTTGCATTAAATTTGAATCCAGAAATTTTGTGTTTTTTTACCACAGGTGAATTGATAGGTGCCAAAAATTACCTTTTATTATCCGAATACATTACAAATACGTGTTTTTTCACTTTGGCGAACTACAGCTTTGTTCATTGAGGCACCTTGTGTCACGTCAAGGGAGGTGCAGTGGGCCCTGACTGCCACCCAGCCCACTGTCCCTGCCTACTTGGCGTGCTGCGCTAGGTGGCAGACCCCAACTGGACGACAGCCCCTACGCTGCTAAGTGCAGGGTCGTCAGGGAAAACGCAGTGTCAAACAGTCCGGGTCGGTAAACGTACGGGAACATATATGCCAAAAACGTAAGCCAGAAGAATAGTCAGAAACAAGCCGGGGTCAAAACACAGTCAAGAGCGCAGTACAAAATCAACAAGCGAGGTCAAGAAAAAAGCCGGGGTCAGAAATCCAGGAGAACAACAACAAACGGGAACAACAGGAAACAGCAAGGGAATACCTCATGACCAGGGCACAAACACAGGCAGAGAACAAGGCAAGGAAACTCACAGACATGGAAACAGGGACAGCAGAAACAAGCTAGGAACTAAGGCATTAACATGGCAAAGAAGCTCACAGAAAAAGGTGCAGACAGACACATGGAAAACAACATGGAGACTAACCAAACATAGAGGATACCACAAGGACACAAACAAGAAGACAAGACACAGGCACAACAGACTACACCAAGAAACAACATGACACAACAAGGATCAGCAGGGAGTGTTGAAAGGAGCAGGCTTATAAACCCACAGGTGGAAGGGGATTGGCAGAGGAAGCCCAACCCCGCTGCACACTGTGGGAATAAAGGAAGGGAAGATGTGGCCGCCGCCTTCTATAGAGCTACAAGGAATACGGCAGCAGCCAAGATGGAGGAGCAGCATGGCCAGCAAGAGAAAGCCGCACAGCAATCACAGGTGAGTAAGCAGCGGCTACAGGAGCACTCACAGCGACACTGCAACAGGAACCAGATCTGCTATAGGAACATACACTCACCGGCCACTTTATTAGGTACACCTGTCCAACTGCTCGTTAACACTTAATTTCTAATCAGCCAATCACATGGCGGCAACTCAGTGCATTTAGGCATGTAGACATGGTCAAGACAATCTCCTGCAGTTCAAACCGAGCATCAGTATGGGGAAGAAAGGTGATTTGAGTGCCTTTGAACGTGGCATGGTTGTTGGTGCCAGAAGGGCTGGTCTGAGTATTTCAGAAACTGCTGATCACCTGGGATTTTCACGCACAACCATCTCTAGGGTTTACAGAGAATGGTCCGAAAAAGAAAAAACATCCAGTGAGCGGCAGTCCTGTGGGCGGAAATGCCTTGTTGATGCCAGAGGTCAAAGGAGAATGGGCAGACTGGTTCGAGCTGATAGAAAGGCAACAGTGACTCAAGTAGCCACCCGTTACAACCAAGGTAGGCAGAAGAGCATCTCTGAACGCACAGTACGGCGAACTTTGAGGCAGATGGGCTACAGCAGCAGAAGACCACACCGGGTGCCACTCCTTTCAGCTAAGAACAGGAAACTGAGGCTCCAATTTTCCCAAGCTCATCGAAATTGGACAGTAGAAGATTGGAAAAACGTTGCCTGGTCTGATGAGTCTCGATTTCTGCTGCGACATTCGGATGGTAGGGTCAGAATTTGGCGTCAACAACATGAAAGCATGGATCCATCCTGCCTTGTATCAACGGTTCAGGCTGGTGGTGGTGGTGTCATGGTGTGGGGAATATTTTCTTGGCACTCTTTGGGCCCCTTGGTACCAATTGAGCATCGTTGCAACATCTTGTTGAATCTATGCCACGAAGAATTGAGGCAGTTCTGAAGGCAAAAGGGGGTCCAACCCGTTACTAGCATGGTGTACCTAATAAAGTGGCCGGTGAGTGTAGGTACGACTGCGGTTCACAGCAGAGGCCGCAGCATAAGGACAGGAACGTGGCACGGTCCGTGACAGTACCCCCCTCCTCAAGCCCCCTCCTCCAATCCACAAAATGGAAATTCCACCTAGGTCAGGGGATCGAAACAATTCGGGGGCAACTCCAAAACCAACCACAGGCTGCACAGCCAGTACTGGGAATACCCAGGAAATGGAGGTGCACAGGAGGACAAACGGGGCACTAGGCAAAATGGGAGGGGAATCCAGGGCGGGGTGTAAGCCTCAGAAGGCTCAGGTCGAGACCGTCTGCCACTGGGACTCAGAAGGCTCAGGGCGATTCCGTAAGCCACGGGGACTCAGAAGGCTCAGGGCGAGGCCGTAAGCCACGGGGACTCAGAAGGCTCAGGGCGAGACCGTAAGCCACGGGGACTCAGAAGGCTCAGGGCGAGACCGTAAGCCACAGGGACTCAGAAGGCTCAGGGAAGACCGTAAGCCACGGGGACTCAGAAGGCTCAGGAGAGACCGTAAGCCACGGGGACTCAGAAGGCTCAGGGCGAGACCGTAAGCCACGGGGACTCAGAAGGCTCAGGGCGAGACCGTAAGCCACGGGGACTCAGAAGGCTCAGGGCGAGACCGTAAGTCACGGGGACTCAGAAGGCTCAGGGCGAGACCGTAAGCCACGGGGACTCAGAAGGCTCGTAGTGGCCAGCAGCTCCCAAACACCAAAAGACCTGCCAAAAAAGAAAAAACACTCCCACACACATAAAGAGACAGCCAGAAACTAAACCTGCACATGGACCAAGAAAAACAGAGGGCAAAATGTCAGCGGAGTCCATGGCCTGATCCTACTGTAACGGGTGAGCGGGGAAAGCAGGTAGTGGACCCACTGGACCACTGCCGGGCTTGCTCCGAGGGGGCGTAACTAAGTGGCCATCGGACATGTGCATCTTCACAGAGCCTTTGATGGTAAGGTTGACTGACCCCAACAGCCACCAGGTGCTACCTCAGAGCAGTCCCGGCAGTGGCAGCTGACCAGACAGGCCAGTAGTGCCAAAGCCAGGCACCAACAGGATAAGGGACCAAGATAAAGCAGACTAGAAGTAAATATGTGCAGGTACAGAATAAACAGACAGGACTAAACAGATGCCAAACAGGAAAGTTAAACAGAAGCCAAGGTACAAAACAGACTGACTGGAAACAACACCCAGAACAAGATCAGAGACTAAGGCTAGGAACTAAGGCATTAACATGGCAAAGAAGCTCACAGACAAAGGTGCAGACAGACACATGGAAAACAACATGGAGACTAACCAAACATAGAGGATACCACAAGGACACAAACAAGAAGACAAGACACAGGCACAACAGACTACACCAAGAGACAACATGACACAACAAGGATCAGCAGGGAGTGTTGAGAGGAGAAGGCTTATAAACCCACAGGTGGAAGGGGATTGGCAGAGGAAGCCCAACCCCGCTGCACACTGTGGGAATA
Source organism: Phyllomedusa bahiana (assembly GCA_025379985.1). Lineage (NCBI taxonomy): Eukaryota > Metazoa > Chordata > Amphibia > Anura > Hylidae > Phyllomedusa > Phyllomedusa bahiana. The sequence goes on along the minus strand of JAODAL010030870.1, from coordinate 28,658 downwards.
AAGGAAGGGAAGATGTGGCCGCCGCCCTCTATAGAGCTACAAGGAATAGGGCAGCAGCCAAGATGGAGGAGCAGCATGGCCAGCAAGAGAAAGCCGCACAGCAATCACAGGTGAGTAAGCAGCGGCTACAGGAGCGCTCACAGCGACACTGCAACAGGAACCAGATCTGCTATAGGAACATAGGTACTACTGCGGTTCGCAGCAGAAGCCGCAGCGTAAGGACAGGAACGTGGCACGGACCGTGACACCTTGCACTTAAATGTGTATACAGCAATTTTGTAGTCACCACAGGTGAATTGAAAGGTGCCAAAAATACCTTTTATTATCCGAATAGTATTTCAGATACGTGTTTTTTTCACTTTTGGTCATTTTGCTGTGACATGCAGCAAGACTACAGGTCCTATTGTAAAAAATGTTGTTTCTAACAGACATTTGTTCTTCACAATTGTCAAGAGTGGCTCAAGGGTGATGGTGCTGTCAGAAACAGGAATAGGTAGGACACTGTTAATGGACACATATTGCAAAATGACTTGTTTTTTGCAAGATCTTTAACATAGCTCTCAATCCTGTATTGAGACAACCATTTAATACAATTAAAAAAGAGAAAACAAAGACATGGTGGGATTCCATCCTATTTAAAAAATGTGTTTTCTAGAATTAAACTACTAAAAAACTTGCATATACAAAATAGCTGGTAAAAAATTCCTCTGAATTGTACAAGGGAGGTACAGGAAAACTTGACCAGATGTAGGTTATTCAGAGGACATGGAGTATGGAGCACGGACAGAGAACAAAGTACAGAGACAATTTCCTCCAGCACGTTGAGTAAAATGAGAAAAAGAATACCAAAGAAAAAGGGCACCTGGGTGGAACAGGAGCGTTAACCACCAGTATTTCCAAGTGAAGCTCAATTGGTCCGCACTCATACGGAGGGGCAAGCGCTACCCAGGACAGGGACAGTATATGTCCAGTGAAACTAAAATGGTGGTTGAAAGACTACTTTTTCCGGCACTTTTTAATCTGGGGTCATGCAGGTTTGGGGCTCATGCTGTGGCCCAGGACAGGTATAGTCAATGTCCAGTGAAACTAAAATGTTGGTTTAAAGACTCCTTTTTCTGGCACTTTTTAATCTGGGGTCATGCAGGTTTGGGGCTCATGCTGTGGCCCAGGACAGGTATAGTCAATGTCCAGTGAAACTAAAATGGTGGTTGAAAGACTCCTTTTTCCGGCACTTTTTAATCTGGGGTCATGCAGGTTTGGGGCTCATGCTGTGGCCCACGACAGGTATAGTCAATGTCCAGTGAAACTACAATGGTGGTTGAAAGACTCCTTTTTCCGACACTTTTTAATCTGGGGTCATGCAGGTTTGGGGCTCATGCTGTGGCCCAGGACAGGTATAGTCAATGTCCAGTGAAACTAAAATGGTGGTTGAAAGACTCCTTTTTCCGGCACTTTTTAATCTGGGGTCATGCAGGTTTGGGGCTCATGCTGTGGCCCAGGACAGGGATAGTCTATGTCCAGTGAAACTAAAATGGTGGTTGAAAGACTCCTTTTTCCGGCACTTTTTAAATCTGGGGGTCATGCAGGTTTGGGGCTCATGCTGCGTTCCAGGACAGGGATATTCAATGTCCAGTTCAAGTAAAATGATGGTTCAAATCATACTGCCTTCTGGCACTTTTTAATTTGTGGGTCATGCAGGTTTAAGGGTCATGCTGTGGTGCAAGACAGGGATAGTGAATGGTCTGTGATTTTTTTTCTGTGGCTTTTATAACCTAAGTGTGTTGCCTAAGATGTAGCACGTATCCATTTGACTGTGGTGGATGTTAATTATAGCTTCTCCAGCCCTGTTTGGGTGTAAGAATGAAGGTGTTGTTGCTCTCCCATAGACTTTAATGGTCATCGATCATAATCTACCATCGACCATCGAATATCTTGTCGATGATGGTCGATAGTCGACCATCGATCGATGTCGATGGCCACCATAATCGCTCAACACTAGTCAAAAGTCCTTTCCAGGTTATAAGGGATGTGAACCCCCAAATATTTGAAAGAGGATGAGGCCCATGTGAATGGGAAAGAAGACTTCAAGTTTCGCAGAATATGATCAGAGATGTTAAGGTTAAAGGCTAAACTTTTGGTCATATTTACTTTATGATTACTAAGAGAACCATACTGCTGTAAAACCTTAACTACTGCTGGTAAGGAGGTTAGTGGACTCGAAAGATAAAGTAGCAAATCGTTTGCAAATGCGGAACATTTGAAATGGTGCTTAGCTGTTCGGACTCCCTGGATGGAGGGATCAGACCTTATTGCTTGTAGAAGATGTTCCATTGCCAGAACATAAAGTAAAGGGGACAGGGGGCATCCCTGTCTGGTACCATTACTTATTATAAAGGGGTGGGGTAGGGAACCATTAACTCAAATCTGAGCCTGTGAAGAGTGGTATAATGCCATAATTCTACCTATCATAGCCGGGCCAAGTCCCACATGCTCTAAAACACCCCAACCAGCTCACCCGGTCATAAGCCTTCTCTGCGTCTAGAGAGAGAAGGACACATGGAAGACGTGAGGATTGTACATGATGGACAATATAGAATATTTTTAGGGTATTGTCCCTCGCCTCCCTGGAGGGTACACCTGATCAAGGTAGATCAGGGAGTTCATCAGAGGGCTAAGTCTCATGGCAATCATTTTGGCGAAGAGCTTGGCATCTGTATTGATGAGAGATATGGGATGATAGCTTGAGCACAGATTGGGGTCCCTTCCCTTTTAAAAAATCAGAGGCAAAGGGGGATGCTGATGATACCTCATTAAATGCAGTGGGAGGGGAGTGGCTAAATCATCCACCAATACTTTGAAAAATTGAGTGGTATAGCCGTCCAGGCCTGAGCTCTTTCCAGACGGGAGAGCCTTGATTGTTTGTTTGAACTCGTCAACCATAAATGGTTCCTCCAGAGAGACGAGGGACTGGGATCCCAAGGGAGGCAAGGCAGTGCTGGAAAGATAATCCTGCAAGAACCTATGGTGTGATTCAGGGTCGGTGAGACTCTCAGGAGCAGGGATATTATAAAGGTTGGTGTAATACTCATGAAAAACCCTTAAGATGTCCTCAGTGATGTGAACAAATTTACCCCCTGGGTTTTTAATGGAAGGGCTAAAGGGAAGCTCTTCTCTCACGGAGTGCTTGGGCCAAAAATCTTCCTGGCTTATTGCTCCAAATATAAAAGGAGCTAAGCAAATTTGTCGGTATCTCTTATGTTTGTATTCCATTAATTGAAGCACCCCATGTCGAGTTTGCATGAGCTCACTGAAGTCTGAGTCTAAGCTGGAAGATTTATGGACCGACTCTAATAGATGCAACCGCGAGAGAAGGGATTGCAGTTTTTGAGAGCGTTCTCTTTTTAGCCGTGCTCCATACTTAATAAGAACCCCTCACAATACACACTTAAGGGCTTCCCACCTAACCTGTCGAGTTGTGGGGTCTGTGAGGTGTGAGGAATTGAAGTAGTCAACAATGTTTTTTAGATCCGAGAGGCAGAGTGTGTCCAGTAAGAGGGATTCATTTAATTTCCAAGAGAAGGCCGGGCAGGTGTAATGTGGGAAGGCAAGGTCACAGTGAATAGGGGCATGGTCCGAATGCAAAATGTTCCCAATAGAGGCATTGGAGACATGGGGTAGTAGTGAGTGCTGCAATAGTATATAGTCGATACGACTATACGAACCATGTGGATAGGAGAAAAAGTGTAATCCCGCTCGTCCGAGTGGAAAAGTCTCCATATATCTATAAGTTGCATGTTATGTATCATCTTTTTAAGTTTGTTGAGTACATTCCTTGCTATGTGGGAATGGCCCGATGAGGTGTCTAACTCCGGATCTAGCGTCAGGTTGAAAGTGCCGCAGAGGATGATCGGTCCCTTGGTAAAGGTTGTGAGGGCGTCCAGGCACTTAGTGAAAAAAGAAAAGTGGCCGGAATTAGGAGCATAAATATTTGCAACAGTGGGCATGTGGCCTTGTATATTACAGCTGAGGAAAAGGTATCTAGCCTCTTCATCCAAAAGGACTTCCAAGACCTGGACCGGCAACGATTTATGGAGAAAAATGGCTACCCCTTTTGTTTTGGCTTCAGAATTACTACTGTGGTACCAGACAGAGAAATATTTATTTTGAAGGTTCTGGAGGTGCGATTTCAAGAGATGTTTTTCCTGGAGGCATACAATGTGTGACCTCTGCTTATGGAGGTGATATAAAATTTGCGAGCGTTTCTCGGAAACATTAAATCCCTTAACATTAAGGGAGGAAAACCCTATGGTAGCCATTAGGCAAAAACAATGGATGACATAGAAAAAGAATCCCGAAATTTTGAAACAGAGTTTTGGCTGGAACTGACCGGAAAAATAGAAAAAATATAAACTCCAATCTTGGAACAATAACTAAAGAAGCCTTGTACAGGCTAGGCCAAAAAACAACAACAAGCAGCAAGACGACTGCAGAGGCCAACGTTAGGTCTAGAAAGGCCAGTAGTTCTTGGGGGAAGGCACCAAGACAAATTGAAGATGTCGGAGACATACTTAAGACAGAGAAGAAGAAACTCAAGCCATAGTCAGAGACATCACAGGGTATAACACTCGATATGACAAATGGCAGAGTGACCAGACCCAGCAAGCGCGGCCTGGGCAGACCGCCAGTTGTAAATATAAGGCAAAATGCCATACACAGCTTACATCATAATGCAATATCTTAGTCTTATCAACAGGATACAAAACTTTAGTGAGCTTGTGTGTGAGCGGGCACACAGAGCCTGACCCACATGTTAGAGTTGTGGGTGGAGAGGGGGGGAAAAGAGGCAAAAGGAGTAAAAAGAAAAAGGGGAAAGGAGGAAAGGGTGAGGGAAAGAAAAAAAAAAGAAAGGGGAGAGAAAACACGAGAGAGACGAGAGAGAGGGGAATAAGGCCTATCCTCTCGTATCTCCCACCAAGTAAGTCCAGGCCAAGAGCCTCACGGGAGTCTTGTAAGAGAGAAAAGACAAGCGGAGCACTTTTGACCATCAAGAATGGAAACTTGTCATATAGAACCTGTCCCGGAGATCAGTGGAGATGGTGTGACTTGACAGATAGGTGCTCTGTGCTCCTCAGGCAATGATGGGATCCTTTGGATCTTGGAGTGGTAGAGGAGAAAGGGCGGTTTGGTGTCCTTGCGGAAGGATCCTGGAGAAGGGGAGAGTCCGCCACCATCACCGTTTGCCAATCAGGGAACATCACGTTCGGGAGATCGAGAGCTGAACAGAACATCGAGAGATCTGCTGGTGTGCGGAAGGACAGCAGCTTATCTTTATGCCTCACTTGGGGCGCAAACGGATATCCCCACCGATATGGGATGTTTCTTGCCTGCAGGATTTCTAATAGCAGTTTAATTGCGGCCCGCATGCGTAGAGTCCGCCTAGAGAGGTAAGGAAAAAGGCTTATCTCTATGCCCTCAAAGGTAACGTTTTGCATAATTCGAGCTTTCCTTATAATTTCATCTTTGAGTATGAAATGGTGAACTCTGCATATAATGTCCCTGGGGCGTTTGGGGTCTGGGTTCTGCGGACGGAGTGCTTGATGGGCGCGATCGGACTCAATCGTTGTGTCTTCAGGTCTCCCCAGGATATAATTGAACACTTTCGTTAAGGTCGGTGTCAAGTCCGCGGTTTTAATAGATTCTGGTAGGCCCCTGACACGGATGTTATTTCACCTGTTCCGATTTTCCAAATCGTCCATTTGGTGGCCAGATGGATGGCACGGTTGTTTTGTTCAGCGATGGAAGTTTGCAGGCTGGAAATTGTGAGACTTGTGGACTGTTGGGCGGCTTCCAGTTGCTGGACTCTATCCTTGAGAGCTGAGATGTCCGATTGAACCGGTTTCAAGTCTTGCCTCCATGCTTGTTGTAGATCTTGAGCCATTTGTTGTATATCGAGCTTGGGTGGAAGCAAAGATAAGAGTGCACGAAGTTCTGGATGTGCTGCAAGCGTGTTTAGCACTACCTCAGGGGGAGGAAGATTAGGGACACAAGAAGTGGCCTGGGAGTCACCAGGGAACTCGAACGTTGCCAATTTCTGTGGGCTCGGCAGGGGCCTCAGACGGCTACCCCCCACCCATGTATAGGAAGCCAGGCTAGAGTACAGGACATGCTGCGTTGCGTCGCCGGTTGGAGCAAAGTTTTGCCCCTTTTTGGTTCATCTAGGGGGTTTGAGGACAAGGGGACGCCCATGTTTCCAGGGGATTGGATGAGTTCATTTGGAGCTCCTGGAGAAAGTCTGCGGTTTCTTTGTGGTAAAGTGTCTGCAGTATTAAGGGTGTGTTGTTAGAAGCCTCAGAGTTATGGAGCGGAGACCCAGATAATAAACGGTATTTTTTGCACCTAAAAATACACCTGCGGTGACGACAAAATTGCTGTATTGAAATGTAAGTGCAAGGTGCCTCTATCAACAAAGCTGGCCTGCCCAAAAGTGAAAAAAACACGTATCTGAAATGTATACGGATAATAAACGGTATTTTTTGATGCGTTGTCTGCATCTGTGTCCGGAAAAGTCCATCTGACCACCGACACATGGACTAGTAAGCACGGCCAAGGCCGCTATATCTCTGTGACAGCTCACTGGGTGAGCTGGGTGGATGTCTCTGGGGATGACGGTGGCTCTCAGGCTCGGCGCACGCTCTTCAAAACCGCAGGGATGGTGCAGGGCTCTTTCCCCCAAGGTCCTCTGGTGGCATCACGTGCCCAGAGAAACCAGGCCGTGTTGAAATTAATCTGTCTTGGAGACCGTCCACACACAGGTCAGGAGCTGTGGACGGCTCTCCGCAACGAGACCGAACGCTGGCTGGGTGACAAGAACCTTGTGCCAGGCAAGGTGGTGTGTGATAACGGGCGAAATCTGCTGGCCGCCCTTAAGATCGGTAGGCTGGAGCACATCCCTTGCCTGGCACATGTCATGAACCTTGTCGTCCAGAAATTTCTAAAGAGCTAATGCGAACGGCGGAAGTGCGAACTCAGACCTCGGGCTTTCCTCAGCAGGCAGTCCAGAAGACTGCCTGCTGAGGAAGGCTCGAGGTCTGAGTTCGCACGTCTGCCGTTCGAACCCTGCTTAGTCACGCCTGGCTGCTTTTCAGAGTCAGCACGGCCTCCCGGTCAACCGTCTCATTGTTGACATGTCAACACGCTGGAATTCCATCCTCCACATGCTCCAGCGTTTGTGGCAGCAGCGCAATGCCATTACGCAGTACGAAGTGACACATGGCCTGAAAAACAGCGGTGCGGACCTCGGGGTGTTGAGCCACCGAGAGTGGAGGCTTGTGAAAGAGCTCTGCACCATCCTTGCCAGTTTTGAAGAAGCCACCAAAATGGTCAGTGCGGACGATGCCCTTGTCAGCATGAGCATTGTGGTGATCTTAGTTCTGGAACGATCGTTGGACACTCTGAAACATCAGGTCCCGCCAGCGATGGAGGAGGAGACGGACACAGATGCGGACACGGAGCCTTTCTCTCCGTCGAATCCACAAGGCCCGACAGTTTCTCAATTTTATCGGTCTTCATTAGGCAGTGGTTCGGGGTCCAGGGCTAGTGCAAGGCGGCGCATCAGCTCTCAGGGTGCATCATCTGAGGCAAGTCAGGGCTGTGTTGAAGCTGTGCTGGAGGAAGCGGAGGAGGAGGAGGAGGTATTCCTAGACACCGACGTTACCGACGTCCCTGCCTTGGAAAGAGGTTGGCGCGAATTTGAGGCGGAGGAGGAAGATGAGGAAGATCAGTTTGCTAGTGCCCCTCGACCCAGAGGCTTGGGAAATCAAGGCTCCATCTCTCACATGAGTGCTTGGATGCTCCATTTCCTCCAACATGATCCTCGCATTAAGGCCATCAAAATGAACAACAGTTACTGGGTGGCCACCCTCCTGGATCCCCGGTACAAAACAAAACTCAGCACTTTCCTTCCACCCACCCAAATAGAGAGTAAAATGCAGGAAATGGAGACCTTGCTGATTGATCAACTGGAGACATCTGTTGCGTCTGATTCACGTTCCCCAAATGTCACGGTGGAACAACATCAGCGACGTGACAGCAGTAGAGTGCCAAGTAGCCGTAGCGGCAGCAGCAGCAGCAGGCAAGGTGGCAGAAGCCTAATGGGTGACCTCTGGCAATCTTTATTTACCACCTCACCAACGCATGCAATGCAGGGCACACATACAACACACAGAGACCAGCTTAAGATCATGGTGCACGACTATCTGCGTCTTAACACCGATGTTTTTGTATGTGTTCCGGACCCAATAGACTTCTGGGTATCCAAAATGGACGAATGGCCCGAGCTCGCTCGCCACGCCATAGAGGTGTTGTCCTGCCCAGCAGCCAGCGTCATATCTGAGCGGACCTTCAGCACAGCTGGAGGAGTCATTACAGACAAACGCATCCGGCTTTCCACAGATAATGTGGATCGATAGACTTTCATCAAGATGAATCAGCCATGGATCTCTGATGATGTTGTGGCCCCAATTGCCGAGTTGCCGGTCTACTTCACATTCCTCTTCAAACAGAAATGGTCCTCTTGAAAACTTTTTTTTAAAATGATCATTTCTTACTGCAATTTTTATTCTCAGTTCCCAACAGTTCATTTTGCTGGTTTTGCTGTGAGGAGACTGTAAAAGACAGCAAGGTTTCATGACAACACCGTATTCCATTTACTCTCTTTATCTTTAGAAGTTTTCGCATTGTCAATGGTTTTGAGGTCATGTTGCTGTGAGATACAGCTATAATTATGGTCCTTTGGAACAGAAATGTGGCTTCAAAGTGGCATTTCTCCATCACAATTTTTAACAGTGGCTGAGAAGTCATTTATATAATTTTTTTGGGTCATGCTGATTTGAAATGCAGCAATACTACAGGTCCTATTCTAAAAAAAATAGTTTCTAACAGACATTTGTTCTTCACAATTGTCAAAAGTGGCTCAAGGGTCATGTTTTGAATTTTTGGGGGCATTTTGCTGTGGCATGCAGAGATACTACAGGACCTATTATAAAAAAATGTTGTTTCTAACAGACATTTGTTCTTCACATATGTCAAAAGTGGCTCAAGGGTCATGTTTTGAATTTTTGGGGGCATTTTGCTGTGACATGCAGCTATACTACAGGTCCTATTATAAAAAAAATGTTATTTCTAACAGACATTTGTTCTTCACAATTGTCAAAAGTGGCTCATGGGTCATGTTTTGAATTTTTGGGGGCATTTTGCTGTGAAATGCAGCTAGACTACAGGTCCTATTGTAAAAAAATGTGGTTTCTAACAGACATTTGTTCTTCACAATTGTCAAGAGTGGCTCAAGGGTGATGGTGCTGTCAGAAACAGGAATAGGTAGGACACTGTTAATGGACACATATTGCAAAATGACTTGTTTTTGCAAGATCTTTAACATAGCTAGCAATCCCTGTATTGAGAAAACCCATTTAATACAATTAAAAAAAGAGAAACAAAGACATGGTGGGATTCCATCCTATTTTAAAAATGTGTTTTCTAGAATTAAACTACTAAAAAACTTGCATGTACAAAATAGCTGGTAAAAAAATTCCTCTGAATTGTACAAGGGAGGTACAGGAAGACTTGACCAGATGTAGGTTATTCAGAGGACATGGAGTATGGAGCACGGACAGAGAACAAAGTACAGAGACAATTTCCTCCAGCACGTTGAGTAAAATTTGAAAAAGAATGCCAAGGAAAATGGGCACCTGGGTGGAACAGGAGCGTTAACCACCAGTATTTCCAAGTGAAGCTCAATTGGTCCGCACTCATACAGAGGGGCAAGCGCTACCCAGGTCTTGACTGTGTACTGAGGAAGGCTGGAGGTCTTACCTCACACTTCCGCTTCCGCACTCTGCTTCAGCATGACTGTTTTCGTTGCTGCATCATAAGGGCATTTTTACCTTGTTAATAGATGACGGACGCCAGCCTGGGCTCTCACCGCACCCACTGTAACTCCGGCCCTAGCAGCTGAAGCTTCATGTTAATGAATGACAGACGCTAGCCTGGGCTCTCACCGCACCCACTGTAAGTCTGGCCCTGACAGCTGGACCTGCGTGTTTACAGATGGCTGACGGCAGCACTGGCTCTCACCATTAGGGGCAATCAGGAAAGCTTCAAATTTCTCTAAAACATCAGATTTTGAAAAAGGTGATTTATGTGAGGTTAAGTAGTGTCAAAAAGGGCTCCAGGGCTGGACACAAATTGCACAATTTGAGGCTTAAAATTTTCTGGGGCTTGAGTCACTATGGGGTCGCATCATTTGATCTCCAGGGGTGTCTGTCCCTAATCACTGAAGAAGGATTTGGAGGAAAAATGAAACCATTGAATTGATTGGCTGAATCACTCTCAGAAGCCAGGAGGGCAAATGTCTTCTCAACTAAGAAGTGTTTTGGGGATGATTAGGACATTTTTATTACTTATGGGGTGTGTGGACGAATTAACACATCTACACGTGTAAAAAATACCTTTAAAAACTGCAGGGAGGGGTGTATGTTGTATGTTATCACACTTGAAAAAAAAGCAAAATGATAATAATGTAAAACTATAAATAAAACTTCCCTAAATAAATTCTGTAAACAAATGTCAGTTACCAAAAAATATACTAAATGACAGTCACTGTACAAAATAGCATAGTGCCACTTTGTGATCTGTGGGTCAAACAGGTTTAGGGGTCATTCTGCGGTACAGGACAGATATAGTCAATGTCCAGTGAAACTAAAATGGTGGTTCAAAGACTCCTTTTTCCGGCACTTTTTAATCTGTGGGTCAGACAGGTTTGATGGTCATACTGTGGTCCAGGACAGGTATAGTCAATGTCCAGTGAAACTAAAATGGTGGTTGAAAGACTCCTATTTCCGGCACTTTTTAATCTGTGGGTCAGACAGGTTTAATGGTCATTCTGCGGTACAGGACAGATATAGTCAATGTCCAGTGAAACTAAAATGGTGGTTCAAAGACTCCTTTTTCCGGCACTTTTTAAATCTGGGGGTCATGCAGGTTTGGGGCTCATGCTTTGGCCCAGGACAGGTATAGTCAATGTCCAGTGAAACTAAAATGGTGGTTGAAAGACTCCATTTTCTGGCACTTTTTAATCTGGGGGTCATGCAGGTTTGGGGCTCATGCTGTGGCCCAGGACAGGTATAGTCAATGTCCAGTGAAACTAAAATGGTGGTTGAAAGACTCCTTTTTGCGGCACTTTTTAAATCTGGGGGTCATGCAGGTTTGGGGCTCATGCTGTGGCCCAGGACAGGTATAGTGAATGTCCAGTGAAACTAAAATGGTGGTTGAAAGACTCCTTTTTCCGGCACTTTTTAATCTGGGGGTCATGCAGGTTTGGGGCTCATGCTGTGGCCCAGGACAGGTATAGTCAATGTCCAGTGAAACTAAAATGGTGGTTCAAAGACTCCTTTTCCCAGCACTTTTTAATCTGTGGGTCAGACAGGTTTAATGGTCATTCTGCGGTACAGGACAGATATAGTCAATGTCCAGTGAAACTAAAATGGTGGTTGAAAGACTCCTTTTCCCAGCACATTTTAATCTGGGGGTCATGCAGGTTTGGAGCTCATGCTGTGGCCCAGGACAGGTATAGTCAATGGCCAGTGTAACTAAAATGGTGGTTCAAAGACTCCTTTTCCCAGCATTTTATAATCTGTGGGTCAGACAGGTTTAATGGTCATTCTGCTGTACAGGACAGCTATAGTCAATGTCCAGTGAAACTAAAATGGTGGTTTAAAGGCTCCTCTTTGCGGCACTTTTTAATCTGGGAGTCATGCAGGTTTGGGGCTCATGCTGTGGCCCAGGACAGGTATAGTCAATGTCCAGTGAAACTAAAATGTTGTTTCAAAGACTCCTTTTCCCAGCACTTTTTAATCTGTGATTCAGACAGGTTTAATGGTCATTCTGCGGTACAGGACAGATATATACAATGTCCAGTGAATCTAAAATGGTGGTTGAAAGACTCCTTTTCCCAGCACTTTTTAATGTGGGGGTCATGCAGGTTTGGGGCTCATGCTGTGGCCCAGGACAGGTATAGTCAATGTCCAGTGAAACTAAAATGGTGGTTCAAATACTCCTTTTCCCAGCACTTTTTAATCTGTGGGTCAGACAGGTTTAATGGTCATTCTGCGGTACAGGACAGATATAGTCAATGTCCAATTCAACTAAAATGGTGGTTGAAAGACTCCTTTTTGCGGCACTTTTTAAATCTGGGGGTCATGCAGGTTTGGGGCTCATGCTGCGTTCCATGACAGGGATATTCAAAGTCCAGTTCAAGTAAAACTATGTTTCAAATCATACTGCCTTCTGGCACTTTTTAATTTGTGGGTGATGCAGGTTTAAGGGTCTTGCTGTGGTACAAGACAGGGATAGTGAATGGTCTGTGAGTTTTTTTTCTGTGGCTTTTATAACCTAAGTGTGTTGCCTAAGATGTAGCACGTATCCATTTGACTGTTGTGGATGTTAATTCCAGCTTCTCCAGCCCTGTTTGGGTGTAAGAATGAAGGTGTTGTTGCTCTCCCATAGACTTTAATGGTCATCGGCGATAATCTATTATCGACTATCGGAAATCGTCTTGATAATTGATGATTTGCCGATGATGATTAGCATCTCTGGGAGGATTGGGACATGTTATTTTTTATGGGGCGTGTAAAATGTAGGTGCTTCAACACGTGTATGTATAAAAAATACTATGACAGTGGGGGGGTGTATAGTGCTTATACACGTGTGGGGAAATGTAACTTTTGTTGGAAAAAAACTAAAAAAATCAAATTACTGTAAAAAAAAAAATAATAATTAACCTAAATAAGTTCAGCAAACGATCATTAGTAAAAAAACATACTACTCGTCTTTTACTGCCAAATTAGCCCAATGCTATAAATTGTGATTAAAAAAAGCTGTAGTACAAAAAAAGTACTAGTTATTTTACTAAAAAAAAAAATATTGAACAAGTGTCAGCAAAAAATAACACTGCTGAACAGCCAGCCATCAGTAAAAAATGCTACTCTAACACTAACAGTAAATCTAAATATAGAGAAAATCCACGGCACTCCTTGAGCTCTTTGCGAAGATAGTGTTTTTATTCACACATAGGAGAGGTTACACGATGTCAGATTTATTCAGTTCTCCAGGTTATACAATATGCATATTAGGGAAAATCATTTATGTTAATGTCATGGTCCAAAATTGCGGCTGATTTGGACTTCTCTCAGGGATCTAATGTAGGGAACATACAGTCAATGAGTATTGGATAGGAGAACACACTGAATATAAAATATAAAAATCAGGATAGCACAATGTAAAATTATAAGATACAGAAAGTGGGAAAGAGGGGAAGGGGTAAAAAGGAAAAGGGGGGCATGAGATAGTAAGAGGAAAGTCCAATGGGTTAGAGAAAGAGAAATGAATATAGGGAACAAAAGAGGAGAAGGGAGGGATACCAGGCATACAGGTAAACCATAATAAATATAGGTAATGTAAGGTAGAAATGGGTAAGATTATATTTACAAATATATCAACAGACTTACATAAAGTCATACAGTTGTGCTCAAAAGTTTACATACCCCGGCAGAATTTTTGCTTTCTTGGCTTTTTTTGAGAGATTATGAATAATATCACAAAAACTTTTTTTCCACTCATGGGTAGTGGTTGGGTGAAGCCATTTATTGTATAACTACTGTATTTTCTCTTTTTAAATCATAATGACAACCGAAAACATCCAAATGACCCTGATCAAAAGTTTACATACCCCATTTCTTAACACCGTGTATTGCCCCCTCTAACATCAATGACAGCTTGAAGTCTTTTGTGCTAGTTGTGGATGAGGCTCTTTATTTTCTCAGATGGTAAGGCTGCCCTTTCTTCTTGACATAAAGCCTCCAGTTCCTGTAAACTCCTGGGCTGTCTTGCATGAACTGCGCGCTGGAGATTTCCCCAGAGCGGCTCAATGATGTTGAGGTCAGGAGACTGAGATGGCTACTCCAGAACCTTCCCTTTGTTCTGCTGTAGCCAATGACAGGTCGACTTGGCATTGTGTTTTGGATCGTTGTCATGTTGGAATGTCCAAGTACGTCCATTGTGCAGCTTCCAGGCTGATGAGTGCAAATTTGCTGATACCATGCTGCATTCATCTTTCCTTCAACTTTGACCAAGTTTCCTGTGCCTTTGTAGAGCTCACATATCAGCGATCCACCTCCATGCTTTACACTAGGAATGGTGTTCCTTTCATCCTAGGCCTTGTTGATACCTTTCCAGATGTAACATTTATGGTTGTGGCCAAAAAGTTTGAAGTTTTGAGGCTTGTTTCTGTGCTGTTAGGCGTATTGAAGGCAAGATACTTTGTGGCATTTGCACAGTAATGACTTTCTTCTGGCGACTCGACCATGCACCTCATTTTTCTTTATTGTGCATCTTGAAACTTCCACACAGCTACTGTATATAAAAAATATACATCACTACCTCTACGGTACTACCTAACCTAAATGCCTGTTTACCGATCACTAAATATATATTTTTTTACTATAAAAAAAAAATGTGCCAACAATGGAGAGCAGGTGCTGGCCAGTGACATATGTCAATGACCAGCGTTTAGAGGCAGCAGGATGATAAATTAACCCTGCTCCAACAGCTGAGCATAAACGCTGATCAGTGATAATCAGCGGTCACAGGAATAAAAAAAACAGAAAAAAATTAACAGATGCTGACTAGTGATGTGTCACTAGTCAGTTCGGTTGCACAACTATCGACGCAGCCGTGGGTAAAAAAAAAAAAATTGATTAGAAAAAGAACCCTGCAAAAAAAAAAGAAGCTGATTAGTGACAAAATCACTATTCAGAAGACAGGGGAAGGATGCTCAGCTAAGTTGCCTGTGTCTCTGATCAAGTCAGAGGGCAAAGGTAGCCTAGCAACCACAAGAAGCCAACAGAATCGGACAGCAGGAGGCAGTGCAGCGGACAGGAGCTGTGCAAAAGATCCACTGGATCTCCAATGGATCGGATCACTGGATACCAATGGACACCGCTCTGCACGTTGTTCCGAATTGGAATGGCAGCAGAAATCAGTGCTTGTTAGTTTAAAGGTACGACAAGGGCTGTGGTTGGACGGCCGGGACTAGCCAATTGCAGTTCTGTGGGTGGTGGTACCACCACAAACGACCCCTGAACTACTCACTGATGTTGGTGCTGTGCTATACAGCATCAAACATCAGTGATTGCTGCACCAACAGATGTAGCTATTGGACTTACACTGTTAAAGGGGTTTTATTGTTTCATCATTTGGCAGCCGTTTATACTGGTTGCTAAGGAGAACTTATGAAATGGAGAGGCGTGTTTCTCTTCCCAGCAGGGAGTATATTCTCTCTCTGCAGACACGCCCCAAAGTGTGCACATGAGATTCATTCTGTGTGAGCCGGAGGGAGGGGAAGGGAGAGATTCTCAGCTGTCGGAGACTAAGGAATCATTGGAAGTGAAAAGCTAAGTGTAACTCGATAGTGTACATCTACATTCCTCGCTCTCTCTACATACTTTGTAACTAGAATGGGCATTTGACATTCAGGACTCTGGGAAAGATGGGTGATTTTTTTTATATCTCTCTCACACACAGTGATATATCCTGCAGATTATTACACCTCTGACCTCTACAGATCTGCAGAACAAAACTAAACACTTTATCTGTTTGTGTTTACATGAGACTGCACAAGATCTCTCTCTCTGCTGCAGGATCACTGATCAATGTCAGTGAACGCAGCAAACCTCGCACCGCCTGTCTCTCTCTCTCTCTTTCTCCCTCTCTCTCTCTCCCCTTTAATGGCTGCGATTGTCTGTTCCAATTTGAACAGCAAATCACAGCGATCGGTGAAGCGGATGGGCAT
Organism: Phyllomedusa bahiana; assembly: GCA_025379985.1. NCBI lineage: Eukaryota > Metazoa > Chordata > Amphibia > Anura > Hylidae > Phyllomedusa > Phyllomedusa bahiana. The sequence goes on along the minus strand of JAODAL010030870.1, from coordinate 12,754 downwards.
GGCTGCCCCCCTAGGCATCGAGGGGAGAAGCCGTGCTGTCAGGGACAGCAGCCAGTTCCCCTGCATCACGGCGTCTGAAGACATGGTGATTTTTACAGACCAGGACGTACCTGTATGTCCATTTGCGGGAAGTCACTTCAGGTACGTCCAATGTCGGACAGGGGTTAATGTACTAGGAATCACACAAAAAATTCTATGCGGGGTGGACCGGCAAAAAAATGCAATTGTACCATTTTTGCAGGGGATTCGTTCTTATGAAGTTCATTGTTTTGGGTATAAATGCCATGTTTTCTGGGTTCTGCAGGTTGGTATGAGTCAGGAGATACCTTTTGTAGAGTTTTTGCTTTGTTTTAGTACTTTTTTTTTTTAATTTGCACTGCAGCACCATTTTCTGCGACCAATAACTTGTATTTCAATCTGTGGACCTGAGTGGGGCCTTGTTTTGTGTGGATTTTACTGGTATCATTTTAGGATAAATGCAACTTTTTGATCACTTTTTATTCCAAGTTTTTGAGAATGCAAAGTGACCAAAGAAAAGAAAAGCAAATTTGGAAATAGGCATTTTTTCATATGGAAAAAAATTATGTATATTTAAATAAATCTAACTTTTATGGATGTGGTGATACCAATTATGTGTACCTTTTTACATTATTTGTAAAATATGGTGTTTTGAACTTTTAATACTTTTAACTTTTTTATGGTTTATATATTTTTTTTTAAGAATTCTAAACTTTTTTTATGTAAATATTTAGGGGACTTAGATGATGCTTGATCGCTGGCAAACATTTTATCACCTTTAAAACCCTGCCCACTTCCTACTCCCTTTAAGCAGTTTGGACATAAGGGGATAAAGTAAAGTAGTAATCATAGCCTTTGAATAAAGTGACAGTATGTATGTTTATGTTTCACTAGTTTATTAAAAAAAAAAAAGCGTTTAAAGAAAAAAATGCAATATTCTGAAACCTATAATTTTTTTTTATTTATAAGTAAGAAAAGTTGTGTGAAAGCTTTATTTTCATGGTCCAAGATTTAATGTAAAAATATCTTCTTATTTCAGTATTGTTTATTTTTGCATATGACACATTTTTTACATGTAGTTCCTCTTAGGGACTTGTACATGTGATCCCTTAAACACTTGACAATAAACTATAATACACTAGTATTATAGTTTATTGTACAACTTACTGATCTCTTTTTATGCCACTATTATTGGAAGTCTATGGCTTTTATTAGGCCCCTAACTAACCTGAATCATACTAAACCCCGCAATCATCTTTCTGGGTGTGGCCCAAAAATGGGCGTTATCTTCCAGTTTGAGTCAGTCAGGTTGTTGCCAGGTGGTAAGAAGAGAGGTATGGCCCCCATGTTCTGCTCTGTTGTGCAGGCCTGGTGTAACCTGTCAAATGTACCTAACCAGTTATTGAGGAGACACTAAGGGATTGCTTATTGAAATAAATGGAAAAAAAGAAATTCAAAAAGTGTTACATAGTTACAGTTGAAATCAGAAGTTTACATGCACTATATAAAAATATACATATGCATGTTTTTCTCACTATCTGACATGAAATCCAAATAAACCTCACCCGTTTTAGGTGAATTAGGATTACCAAAATTAATTATATTTTCCAAATGTCGGAATAATGAGACAGAGAAAATATTTAAGGCATTTTTATTACTTTCGTGCAAGGTCAAAAGTTTACATACATTTCATTAGTATTTGGTAGCATTGCCCTTAAACTGTGTAACTTGGATCAAACATTTTGGATATTCTTCCACAAGCTTCTTACAATAGTTGGTAGGAATTTTGTCCCATTCCTCCTGACAGAACCGATGTAACTGAGCCATGTTTGTAGGTTGCCTTGCTCGCAACTGCCTTTTTAGCTTTGCCCATAAATTTTCAATAGGATTGAAATCAGGGCTTTTTTATGGCCACTTCAAAACATTGACTTCGTTATTCTTAAGATACTTTGTAACCAGTTTGGCAGTATGCTTCGGGTCATTGTCCATTTGGAAGACCCATTTCCACCCAACCTTTAACTTCCTGTCTGATGTCTTGAGATGTTGCTTCAGTATTGCCACATAATTTTCTTTCCTCATGAGGCCATCTATTTTGTGAAGTGCACCAGTCCCTCGGGCAGCAAAACAACCCTACAACATGATGCTGTCACCCCTGTGTTTCACAGTTGGGATGGTGTTCTTAAGCTTCCAAGCTTCTCCCTTTTTCCTCCAAATGTAATGATAGTCATTATGGCCAAAAATTAAATTTTAGTTTCATCAGACCACAGGACATGTCTTCAAAAATGTAGGTCTTTGTTCCTGTTTGCATTTGCAAACAGTAATCTGGCCTTTATATATTTATTTTGGAGTAATGGCTTCTTCCTGGCAGAGTGGCCTTTCAGCCCATGTTGATACAGTACTTGTTTCATTGTGAATAATGACACAATCTCACCAGCTTCCGCCAGCATCTCCACAAGGTGTTTTGTTTTTGCTCTTGGGTTGATATGCACATGTCAGACTAAATCAGGTTAATCTCTGAGACACAGAACCCATCTTCTTCCTGAGTGGTATGATGGCTGGACCTTCCTTTCTTGCTTGTACTTGCGTATAACTTATTGTACAGATGAACGAGGCACCTTCAGGTATCTGGCAATTACACCCAATGATGATCCTGACTTGTACAAGTCCACAAATCTCTTCCTGATATCTTGGCTGATTTCTTTAGACTTTCACATTATGTTTCACAAATAAGCAGTGTGTTTCTGGTGTGCATTAAAAAAACAACATCCAAAGATGTCTATAATTAACTCAGATGTTGCCAATAAACCAATAAAATCAGATGTTGCCAATCAGAAGCTTCCAAAGACATGAAATCATCATATGGGCTGTCCCAAATTTTTTAAAGGCATAGCAATCCTAGTGTATATAAACTCTTGACTTTGCAGAAAGTGATAAAAATGCCTTCAAAAATCTCTCTCTCTCATTATTATGCTTTTGGCAAATGTAAATAATTTTGGTAATCCTAAATTACCTAAACAGTTAAGGTTTATTCTGATTTCATGTAAGATAGTGAGAGGAACATACATTTGTGTCTTTTTTATATAACATATGTAAACATCTGGTTTCAACTGTACATAGTTTGTAAGGCCGAAAAAAGACAGACGTCCATCCAGTTCAGCCTATTGAGTTATAGTGTTGATCCAGAGGAAGGCAAAAAACCCGTGAGGTAGCCAATTGACCTCATTTTGGGGAAAAAATTCCTTTCTGACTCCAATCTGGCAATCAGAATAAATCCCTGAATCAACGACCCTTCTTCAGAATCCTAGTCAATGTAACTTGTTATATTATTACTAGAGATGGGCGAATTGATTCTAACGAAGTGGAATTCGTTTAGAATTACAGGAAAACTTCGATTCTGAACGAAGTCGAAGTTTGGGGTGATTCGCGGGAACGAAGCGTGCTTTTGATTGATAAAATGGCTGCGAGCACATGGCGCTACATGGGGCAAAGAAGTCTGGGAGGAAGAAAGGCGTAGCCTACATGACATGTGCAGACATGAAGCCAATCAGAGACCGGCGGGATTCTGTGACGTCACTGCACTATATAAGTCCGGGCGCCATGCTCGCTCCTCACACTCCTCTCACTGTACTGTGTAGGGAAGCTGCTCCTGCTGCCGCCGCTGCAGCTTATGATATCTCATACTAAAGAACTCACTTTTATATAGCGATTTTTGGGGAGTGTCACAGCTTGTCTGAGAGACTGCTTCTCTTAAGTTCCAATTCTGATTTTGTGGGGTATTGAAACTGAAGTCCAGTGTGCATCCAATGCAGCTGCATATACATTTTAATGCTATCTGCTCAGTTCTTGAGCAAACTGAATATCCAAGGGTTATCTAAGCCTGTTATTTTTTGGTTGCTCATTTCTTTTGCGCAATTTAGATCCAGGGGTTAATTAAGCATTTTTCTGCTGTTGTGGTCACTAAAAGAAACGGTCTTTTTCACCTCCAAAGAAGAAATTTTGCCGGTAGCATAATTCACAACCGAAGGTTAATTACAAGTTTTTCTGTTGTTGTGTTCCGTAAAATACACGCCGTTTTAACACGCTAAAAAGCTGGTAATTGTTATCAGCATATTTCTTTTGTGCAATTTACATCCAAGGGTTAACTAAGTATTTTTCTGCAGTTGTATTCATTAAAATAAACGTTCCTTTTCACCGCCAAAAAAGACATTAATTACAAGTTTTTCTGTTGTTGTGTTCCGTAAAATACACGCTCTTTGAACACGCTACAAAGCTGGCAATTGTTGGCCCTCACCTGTCCTCAACCCGTCTCTGTTCCATCCGGTTCCCTCAGCCAGATATCTACTATGTGGTCTGGGCTCAGCGACACTATATAGCGAGGATGAACAATTTGAGAAGGGCAGTCAGCAGCTACTTGGCAGCGAAGAAATGGGGCCAATATCCCCTGCTTCTTGCAGTAGGCGGCAAAGTATAGATGTGGAGAGTGGCATGGGAGGTCATGTTGTGAGGGGTCAGCCTCTGCATACCAAGACCGGTGATGAGGACAGCAGTGACGATGAAACACAAATCGATGATGATGTAGCCAACCGCACTTGGGAGCCGGGTGAAGCAAGGGCTTCATCATCATCAGGAGAAGAGGGCGTCAGCTTGCGTGTCAGGCAGCGGCGCAGCCAGCAAGTGGGTAGTGTGGCCGTGAGTCAGCAGGGTATCAGCAGTGTGAGGTCGGGAGCCAAGCGGCCACGGGGTAGAAAACCCGCTTCGCAGGTCCAAGAAAGTAGCGGCACAGGGGCTCAGCGAGGTAGCTGCGGCAGTAGTCACTCAGTGCGGAGCGTTGGCGGTAAAATCAGATACTCGGCGGTGTGGCAGTTCTTTGCTAAGACACCGGAGGAGCCGAATATGGGTATATGTAGAATCTGTGGGCAAAAAGTGAAGCGTGGCCAGGGAGCTAACGTTGGCACCACGGCCCTGCGTCAACACATGCAGCATCACCATCCGGTGGCCTGGGAGAAACGTGGCTCAGATGTGGTGGTCCATCCTGCCGCCGCAGCAACAGCAGCAGCAGCAGCGCCCAGTGACACGCATGCGATTGCAGCCAGTCAAGGCTCCACCACCTCTGCAGAAGGGAGCTGTTTCTCTTTGCCATCATCTCCCGGTCCAGATGCTCCTGTTCCTCGCTACTCATGGTGCCAGCAGACGTTCAGCGAGCGATTGCCAAGAGACAACAGTATGCGTCCAACCATCCTAAGGTGCAGAAGCTGACCGTGCTCCTGTCCAAGTTGTTGGTACTGCAGTCCCTCCCTTTCCAAATGGTGGACTCTGCACCATTCAGAGAACTAATGGCTTGTGCCGAGCCGTGATGGAGAGTTCCAAGCCGTAATTTCTTTTCCAAAAAGGCAGTACCAGCACTTCATAAATATGTAGAACAGAAGGTGGGCCAGTCCTTGAGCTTATCGGTTTGTTCCAAGGTGCACGGCAGCGCGGATGTCTGGAGCTGTAACAACGGTCAGGGCCAGTACATGTATTTTACGGCCCGCTGGGTGAATGTGCTTCCTGCCCAGCCACACCAACAACTTGGACAGGAGACGCCGCTTTCTCCTCCACATTGTCAAATTGCAGTTCCTGCGCCAATGTCCGCCTCCTCCTCCTCCACCACCACCACCATCTCAGCCTCCACAAGTGCTGCTCAATCATATCACATGTGTAGGGCAAAGTGGTGTCACGCAGTTCTACGCCTGGCTTGCCTCGGCGAACGAAGTCACACAGGGGAGGAACTGCTCCGCGTCTTGCAGCAAGATATCGATGTGTGGCTTTGTCCGCGCCACCTGCAAGTCGGAACGAGGGTGACGGACAATGGGGGGAAGGTGGTGTCGGCGCTGCACCGAGGAGGGATGGTCCATGCGCCCTGCATGGCGCACGTGTTCAATCTGGTTGTGAAAAGGTTCCTGAAGTCTTCCACCGATCTTCAGAAAATTCTGAAAATGGCCAGGAAACTGTGCTTGCACTTCATCCATTCCTACAAAGCCAGGAACTCCCTCCTCGAGTTGCAGTGGCAGAACAGCCTCCCCCAACACACTCTGATATACGATGTTTCCACCCGTTGGAATTCCAGCCTGCACATGTTGGACCGACTGTATGAACAAAGAAAGGCCATTAACGATTTTTTGATGATCCAGGTGGACAGGAGTACTCCCCTGTGTAACTTTGATGTCAGCCAGTGGCAGTTCATGCGTGACACCTGCTGTTTGCTGAGGCCATTAGAGGAGGCAACGTTATTTATCAGTCGCCTGGACTACGGGATGAATAACATCATTCCACTGCTTCATGTCCTGGAACAGATGCTGAAAAATCTGTCTGGGCAGGGGACTGGAGATGTGGCGACTACATCTCGCGGCCACATGAGTCCGGTGGGGACTGAACTGGAGGAGGAGGAGGACATTGGAGCAGAAGCATTGTCTGGTGAAATGGGTGGATTTTCTGCCCAGGTGACAAGCGAGGAGGAGCAGGAGCAGCTGGAGGAGGTAGATGGAGATGAGGAAACAGAAAGAGACCAGAAAGCACCGTGGCAGTATACATGGAGATGGGGCAGGGGGCCCCTGGGATCACTTTTGCAGATGGCCCGCAAGCTTTGCTGTTTTGCCGGGTAGTACCCCCCAAATATCACCAGGGATGATTCTGGCTCTCCACCCTATTGGGCCCTCGCTACCGCCCAAAAAATGGGAGCCTTTTTTCCAGCTGCTGAGGGGGAGGACAAAATAAAATACATAGGGAAATCCTCCGTATTTAGTTGGCCGCTGCCCATGTCGGGATCGTCCTCCTCTGACAGGGTTGAAACCCAGGGGGTTCTTCCCGCGCTCACTATACTGCCGCGGCTGCTGGGGGAAGGTGGGGGGGTAGGAGCAGTACCAGCCCATCGGGAGAACCTAAGTTGGATCACTGATGAGACTTCCTTCACCCGCCCAGGAGGGGGGTAGTCGCCAGCAGCAGCAGCACCTGAACAGGTGGTGGCCTACTGGGACAGCACTCTGCCACCCCAGTTAGAAGATCCGCTGGACTACTGGGCAGCCACACTGGATGTGTGGCCGCAACTTGCCGATTTTTCAGTGGATAGCTGTCCTGCCCGGGCCATAGTGGGCATCAGAGCGGGTGTTCAGTGCGCGGGGCCATCGTTACCCCAAGGAGAACCCGCTTGTCCACAGGAAATGTGGAACGACTGACCTTTCAAGATGAATCAGCATGGATCGGCCAGGATTTTTCCCCACACCAATGCCTTAAAGGGGTCAGACTACATTACCATGACGCCTCACCCAAACTGTGAGAAATGAGTCTGGGTTTTAAACCTACCTGCCTCAGCCACTATTCTGATGCCCGCCACCCGCCGAGCCACACATCTGCTTCCAGTTTCTCCATCTGCCTACCCCCATCTTTACCAGGGACTGGTATTGCCACCCACCTCCACACTCTGTCATTGTGCCACTCTATGACCTCATGCTGCTGCTGCTGTTGCTGGTGCTGTGACATCCACACTCTGTCATTGTGTCACTCGCTGACCTCATGCTGTTGCTGCCGTTACCTCCACTCTTTGTCATTGTGCCACTCTGTGGCCTACTACTGTTTTTCCACCTCCAGAATGTCATTGTGCCACTGCCTGACCTCATGCTGCTGCTGTGGTTTGCTGCCCTTACTTCCCCCACTGCGTCATTGTGCCACTCTGTGGCCTTCTCCTGTTTTTGCCACCTCCAGAATGTCATTGTGTCACTGCCTGACCTCATGCTGCTGCTGTGGATGCTGCCGTGCCCTCCACACTGTGTCATTTGGCCACTCTGTGGCCTACTCCTTTTTTTTGCCACCTCCAGAATGTTTATTTTGCCACTGCCTGGGCCTCATGCAAAAGCTGGGGGCTGCTGCCGGACCTCCACATTGGTCATTGTGCCACTCTCTGATCTAATGCTGCTGCGCCGTGACTTCCACCTCTTGTAATTGTGCCACTCTGTGGCCTACTACTGTTTTTTTCCACCTCCAAATGTCATGGTGCCACTGGCTGTCCTCATGCTGCTGCTGTGGCTGGGGCCGTGACCTCTACACTCTGTCATGGTGCCAGTGTCTGACCTCCTGCTGCTGCTGTGGCTGCTGCCTTGACCTCCCCACTGTGTCATTGTGCCACTCTGTGGCCTACTCCCTGTTTTTTGCCACCTCCAGAATGTCATTGTGCCACTCCTGACCTCATGCTGCTGCTGTGGCTGCTGCCGGACCTCCACAATCTGTCATTGTGCCACTGTCTGACCCCATGCCCGCGCTGCCCGTGACCTTTCCAAATCTCTGTCATTGTGCCACTCTGTGGCCTACTACTAGTTTTTGCCACCTCCAGAATGTCATTGGGGCCACTGCCTGACCTCATGCTGCTGCTGTGGCTGCTGCCGTGACCTCCACACAGTGTCAAAGTGCCACACTCTGACCTCATGCTGCTGCTGCTATGACCTCCACTCTCTGTCATTGTGCCACTCTGTGGCCTACTGCTGTTTTGCCACCTCCAAATGTCATTTTTACCACTGTCTGAGACCTCATGCTGCTGCTGATGCTGCTGCCGTGACCTCCACACGGGTTTCATTGGCCACTTTTTGACCTCATGCTGCTGCGCCTTTTGACCTCCACTCTTTGTCATTGTGCCACTCTGTGACCTTCTACTCTTTTGCCACCTGCAGAATGTCATTGTGCCACTGCCTGACCTTATGCTGTTGCTGCTGCTGTGACCTCCACATTCTTTCATGGTGCCACTGTCTGACCTCATGCTGCTGTTGTGGCTGCTTTCGTTACCTCCACACTGTGTCATTGTGCCACTCTGTGGCCTACTCCTGTTTTTTGCCACCTCCAGAAGTCATTGTGCCACTGTCTGACCTCATGCTGCTGTGGTCTGCTGCCGTCAACCTTCCACACTCTGTCACTAATGTTGCCACCTAAAGCTCTCACTTGTTTTTTTCCAGCTTTCGCTGCCATGACTTTTATCAGGCTAACATTCCCCCTTCAGTTGTTTGGTCATTTTTCCCCCTCTTAAGTGCCCAGTGAATTTTATAGTGAAGCGATTTTAAGAGCGGCGGCAGTCATAAACGTGTCATGCTAAAACACAAAAATTGTATGAAGACCAAACCAAGCTCCCTCTGCATAATTAACGATCACACAACCTTCTAAAGCACCCTGCAGGCTCTGTGCAGCCTGGAAATAGCTGTTTGTTAACGTGATTCGTCCTGAAGCAATTCGGACCGAAACTAATTTTGTCTGGAAATTCGGCGAAGTCACCGAATCGAATTTTTGAGAACTTCGCCCATTTCTAATTATTACACACTAGAAATGCCTCCAGACCCTTTTTAAACTCTTTCAGTGTATTAACCATGACAAGTTCCTCTGGCAGAAGGTTCAACAGTCTCACCGCTCTTACAGTGAAGAATCGCTTTCTATGTTTATGTAGAAACCTTCTATCCTCTAGACATAGAGGATGCCCACCTTTTTCTAGATACAATAGTGGGTATAAATAGATCTTGGGAGATCTTTTGACCTTTGATATATTTATACTTACTTATGTCACCCCAAAGCTGTCTTCTCTCTAAACTAAATAACTTTGCTAATCTTTCTGGTTATTGTAGTCCACTCAGTCCTTTTATTATTTTTGTTGCCCATTTTTGAACTTGAACTTGTACTTGAACAATGTCTTTCTTGTGCACTGGTACCCAAAACTGTACACAATATTCCATGTGTGGGGACGAGTGATTTGTATAATGGGAGAATAATGTTCACATCGTGTGCATTTATGCCCCTTTTGATAAACCTCATGCTCCTATATGCCTTGGTAGCAGCTGCCTGACACTGGCTTCTGCAATTAAGTTTACTGTCCACTAGGATTCCCAGGTCCTACTCACATAAAAAATAAAGAAAACAAAACAGTAATGGCTGTTAAACTCACTTACTTGCTTCATGACTAGATGGCTGATAAGGCACTTGCATTTTTCCAGATGAATAGCCTTTCTGTGTTTCCGACCTGAATGATTAAAAAAAAAAAATATTGTGGACAATAAAAAGGGGACCTGACACTTCTCCTTGTATGCATGCTTAGAAAACACAAGTATACCCATAATAAAACAGCAGTTCTAGAACATCCTATTACACATTACACAGCTATCACACAACTTTGTGTTGTATATATCTTGTGTGTACATATATATATATATATATATATATATATGTATATGTATATTATAATATATATATATATATATATATATATACAGACCCATTTAAATTTTACTCTTTCTTTAATTGCAGAAATTTGGTGAGATCCAAAAAGTTAATTTTATTTTGATCATTAACGTACACTCTGCAGCCCATCTTGAAAGAAAAAAACAGATATGTAGATATTTTTGCAAATGTATTAAACAAGAAAAACTGATATCACATGCTCATAAGTATTCAGACCCTTTGCTGTGACATTCATATTTAACATGCTGTCCATTTCTTTCTGATCCTACTTGAGATGGTTCTACTCCTTCATTGGAGTCCAGTTGTGTTTAATTAAACTGACTGGACTTGATTAGGAAAGGCACAAACCTGTCTATATATGACCTCACAGCTTACAGTGCATATCCGAGCACATGAGAATCATGAGATCTAAGGAACTGCCCAAGGAGCTCAGAGACAGAATCGTGGCAAATAGTCTAAAAAAAATGGGAATCTAACAAGAGAACAAAGAGTGACTTTTAATAACTATATTTCCTATTTTGCCATAGGCAAACTTAAACGCTATCAGTTCTCAATCTGTAAAGCACTAAAACCTAACTTTTATTGGATGCCAGCTAGAAAAGTGTAACAAACTATTAGTTTGGCAGGTGGGGTGTCACACACCGTCAACTGCCTTCGCTTTGCTACATGTCCCTACATGAACTAACTTCATTTGAAAACTACTGTATGTGGATATATTTTTTGCGGATCTATTCAATGGAATACAAGTATGTATTTTCGACTTTTTCTTACTTGAGATACGTTTTGAAATATTATAGTAATCCCATGGTCTGTGCTTAGAGGATCCCCAAATCCAGTTATGAAAAACTTGTTGCATCATTCCCAAGAAAAAAAACAATAATAAGTTTCTAGGATATAATCAAAAACAGCTCACAAAAAGAACCTAAATCCCAGTTATAGATACTAAAACCATACTTTATTAATAAATATTAAAAACTAAATGATAATTATACACTCAAACAATAACCAAAGATGCATAAACCACCTTATAGATCTCAAATTCTTTTGGGTAATTTTCCAGGACCCTATTTTATCAACATTATCTCACACCAAAGGTCAATAACACCAAAATATATATTGTGGAACTACTCACAGTTTTGTAGTCCTCCTCTCAACAGATTTCACGAATGGTGCAGGAATAAGCTGAAAGGGTCCAAACAGCTGAACAAGGAAAAATCCAATATCCCTGTTATATACCTACCAAAGGAGGAGAACCGGTCCTGATAAAGGACGACCCTTCCTGTCGTAGGCTCACCCTAATAAGGCCCTTACATAATCTAAAACAGAGCTAGACCTTAACCCAGCCATACAAATACATGCCCCTACATATAGAAAAAAAAATAAAATAAAACAATGTTGAAATGTTGAAAATCCTGATGCGTTTCCCCAGAATAACTGGTTCATCAGGGGACAAGAAACAAAACAAAAAAGCCACCAATAATGAAGGCAATAGTAAGGTGGTAGCCACTTGATATATTGATAATTGGGACTACCAACATCATTCCCAAGAAACTATGCTGTACTGGGCCCAAAACGCTCACTTAAATATTTAGCAAGGGGCCCCAAACTAAAAAGACCCTGTAAATTTCAGTTTTTCTGTTAAAAAATTTGAAAAAATACTACATTTTTGTTTATTACTTTTTAAGATGGGGAGCGATTGTACATTTAATGACAAAAAACACACTTTTTTTATCTCATCAATTTCTGCAAAAGAAAGGAAAGGGGAAAAAGTAAAAAAGGGTCGAATAATTTCCGTACCCACTGTATAGTTTTGGATATATGGAATTGGATATATGGGGGTATATATAAATAATAAAATATTTTAATATATAATAATATATATATAAATATAAATATATATATATTAATAAATATATATATATATATATATATATACACCTTGCAAAAGCATTTGGCCCCCACTTTTCAGGCTTCAAACATAAAGATATAAAATTAACATTTTTTTGTGAATAATCAACAACAAGTGGGACATTTTGTAAAAAAAAAAAAAAAAAAATGAAAAGTGGACAAGTGGACCGTGCAGTATCATTCGGCCAAATTTTGCACGCCCCACTTTTCTATTTTTTACAGAAGTGTAAAATATCCTATAAATTTCGTTCCACTTTACAATTGTGTTCCACTTGTTCTTCACAAAAAAATCAAAATTTTATATCTTTATGAAGCCTGAAATGTGGCAAAAGGTTGAAAAGTTCAATGGGGCAGAATGCTTTATATATATAAAGGGAAAAACCGCTGCACTCACAAAAATAGAAATGAAGAAAAGTGCTTTATTCCATGTCAGGCCACGTTTCGGCTCATCAAAAGCCTCTCAGCGGTTCTTCCCTTTTTCGATTAATTGACCTGTGACTTTGGGCTTTTCACTTTCACCCACTTAATTTACAGTTTGTGCTGCTTTTTCCTAATAAAATTTTAATATATAAAATAATATATAAAT